>OY856415.1:34703834-35003834 GCA_963693085.1 Alisma plantago-aquatica | reverse complement strand
AATGTTCTCAAATGAGGGATTAGGGAAAGTGCATAACTATAATTCAAATTAATTACAAGATGAGGTTCAAGGATGTGAATTGATTTACAAGATTGTGATCTTGGATTCTAATTATTTGTTAGAATACTAGTACTCTGATAATGATAAATTATGATGGACTTCAAATGAGCATGTGTTGATTATTAACCCTAACCAAAAATGCAGAATAATATAAGAGGAGAATTATGTGTGTTATTCACAATTCTTCTTGAAATTTAATTACATCTACCAAAATTGAATGGAATACGTATATGTTGTATGATAAACCTATTTAGAGCATGATGGATGTCACAAGGTTTCTATATGCTTATATTATTTCTAGTTCTAATGTCTATGTATATACTTGATGAGAATTGTGATATTGAATGAATTGATAAGAAATATGTTGAGATTGAATTAACTTGCATTGATTACATTTGAAAACTTTCTCATTTAGGGTATGGCTAGACAATGAGATTATGTCTCAGGCTGATAACCCATTGATGATGATCAATATGAGATGATGTAGAAGTGGAAAGAAGCATATATGTTGCAAATTACGAATTTGTTCTTCTTCTATTTCAATAGTTATCTTTCTTGTCAACACCAATATGCTTTGTGTGTTTCTAGTTGTGAAAGAATATACACTTATGATAGATATGATTTGGATATTCTTGAAGATGATCTATAATGATTATATAACAAGTAAAATAAACGACACATCTAGTTAGGTTCCCTAAACATTGTGAGCTTCCCCAAGGTCCAAATTGGGGAAATAAAAGAGATCTCCTTGTAGTAATTAGAGAATTATGAGAAGGATTTCTGGAGTGTGAATCAAGCCCTTAAGGGTTGGACCATCAAGATTTAGGAGTGAGTCATCTGGTGTGACTCTGGCCCTAAACCCTTTCCTATGAAAGTTCATATCCATGAGTAATAGACTCTGATGAAATGAAAAATGTGAAATGTAAAAAATATGAGAAATGTTGTCTTAGATGTATTGTTTTCTTAGTTCCTATATCATGTACCCAAGATGAGGATGTGAGCCTCTTTAGGAAACCAGTGGTGGACCAGGGTCTATTTTTGATATCTTAGGGTGGCTGTTTAAACCCTAACATAGTGATGGTGAGTCGTTGACATGAGAACCAGGCGTGGCAACTTTTACTTGGTGAGATACAAACAATGAATTTCAAGGCAACTGAGTTGTGTTGAATATGAGTTGAATGTTTGTTACATCCCTTTTCCTGCTAGCTGATGACCAATTGCCATTGATTATATATCTTATTGTGGAAGTTAATCATTCTTTTATAAAGATAAACTATTTAATTATCCTTATTTTTCCATTTTGTAATTTGACCTCATATGTTGACAAGTGGTTGATGTTGGGATTTAATATCCACTTTGTATAATTTATATATACTTACTATTTGAATAGTTTTGTTTGGTAGACGTGTCTTATGTGGACTTCAGCTTCAAGACTACATGATGTGTTCCTAGTTCGGCTGGTGGAGTGTCACAAGGATGATGTTAGTATTATATATTGATTTTAATTATTTAGACCTTGAATTATTACTCATACTAAAGGATTGTAATTCTAAAGTAAGTAGTATCCGCTTACTTGTTCATATACATGCTCTTAAAGATGTTGTAAAGTTAAAATTGGCCTAAGTGAATAACTTCTCTCGTTGATTGGACTACTATCATAAAATGGTTGTGCTAAATGCTAGAACTATATGATAGACTTGGCAATATATGCAAGTTTCTTATAAGTTCAATATACTTACTTCGATGCTGATGCATGTACCTAGCTTGAGTGGGAGCTATACACTCATTGGAGATCTATATGAGCTCTCATGAGGTTGTTTCAAATGTTTTTTGATATAATATTGTCCAATGGAGTACCGTGACATAGAATATGTGAATAACAATCTAGATTAGAATGTCACAGTACTCTCTCTTCTTAGGTTGGATTGTAGATAGAGTTTATTCTTTCATTTACATGTAAATGATGTAAATTGAACTGTGTATGAGTGATAAGATCTTAATTCTAGTTTTAATGGACTTGAATACAATTTTTGATGACTAAATATGTTGTCATTGATTTGACATTGGTTTGTGAGGTTTTATGAAGAAAAGGGAAAAAGAAAAATTTACATATGTTTTTGTTATACCGTATTAATCATGTTTGTCGAGGATAAGGTTTTTCGTTTCATAAAGTGGGTTTAGGGTTAGGGTTTCTATGTAATAGTTGGCATTTATTTTGATCAAAAGATAGGTCCCAACAAGCTCCAAGTGTCCCATGTTTAGCTCATCATACGCATAATAAGGCATCCAATGTACACTAGAACCCAAGTAAAGAAGAGCTTGGTCTATGTGGTATCTGCCTATGTAACAAGGAATAATGAAGTCACACACCAAGATCTTTCCTCCTCTAAGGAGTGGTGTGTTGCAGAATGGAGCGCACTTGTTCTGTGAGCTTGATTTGTTTTGGCATTCTTCCGCTTGACTTCCTCTTAAAAGTACACATATCCTTGAGGAAATTTGCATTAGAGGGGATTTTTCTGATAGCAATCAATAGAGGAATAATGATCCTTACCTTCTTGAAGGTCTCCATGATGTCTTTGGTGTGCTTTTGCTTCTTTTTGGAAGTGGAGGGCTCTTCAAGTGCATTGAGGAATGGAGGTAGTTGCTGACCTACCTTGTCAACATCAACATAATCCTCAATTGGTATCACATGAATCACATTATCATCATCATTTAGTACCAATGTTTCTCCTTGATTTTTCATCACAATATCACTACCATGTATCAGAGTATCGAATCTAGATTCATCCACAAAATCATCAATTACATGGTTCTATGGATTTGTAAGAGTCGTCACTGTCACGACCTTCATTGCTCATGGGAAGAAGGGGGAGCTTGTGGTGGATGATATGGGCCTTGATACAACCTTTGGTGTGGTAGTTTAGGTTTTTGGAGAAGGTATTGATGTGGTTTTAGAGGTTGTTAGTACGGTAGTGGTGGTGATGGGGAAAATTGAAAGTTGTAAGGGAATTGTGGTGTGCTAGAGAATAGAGATTCGAGGTTCCTTGGTACTGCAGGGTTCACACTTTCCCTTGTGGTGTAATATAGGTCCCCTGAGAAGCACCCATTGGTCCACTAGCATTCTTGGGTTGATCGTGGTTTGGGAAGGAAGTCTCCCTCTTCACGGTGTGCAAGTGACAACAAGATTTAATCAATGCTTTCTTCTAACATACTATGTTTTATCCTTGTGAGGATACATCCTTGTTCACATCATCTAGGCTTCTCAATCTTTCAAGAACCTTTGCCTCAAACTTGGATCTGTATCTTTTTCCTTGATATTACCTTCTCTACCCTTGTACTTCTTCTCCTTGTTGCTTCCACGAGAAGTTAGGGTGATTCCTCCAATTGAAGTGTAAGAGTTGGACATTGGACCTTGATTATTGCAGTTGCCATAGGATTGAAGAACTTGCACTTCTTCACTAATAGACTCAATGGAGTGGGAAGATTGTTTATAAGAGACTCCCACATGCGTCTTCATCAATTTCATCATGTCGGCCAAATTATTCATCATTTGAGGATTTGAATCATTTGTGGATCGAGAAGGTGCAATTTCCATGTTTCATTAGAATGTACATCCATACATGAGGCATGATGCCTTGCATTTTCATCTAAATGTTCAAAAAATGGCCATGATTATTCGATTGGCTTGTCCATGAAAGATCCACCATAAGATGAGTCCATAACTATTTTACCCATATTAGATAGCCTGGTGTAGAAAGACTGGCCCAACTACTAAATAGGGACCTCATGATGAGGACAATCCCTCAATTTTAGACTCTCTCCCAAGTCTCATGGAAATGTTCACTCTTTCTGGATAAAAAATGTGATGTACCTTCTCATTTGGGTCAACTTTGCAATTGTATGAATCTTCTTCAAAATTCATTCTTCATTGCTTCCAAGTAACAATCTCAGTCTTTGATGAATACCATCCCTTGCCTTATCCTTTAGAGAGAAGGGGAACAAGGTGAGATGATTGGAATCCTTAATGGTTGCAGGAGCTCTAAAGTTAGAGCACATATCAACAAATGAATCAATGTGCTTATACAAGTTCTCATTTTCAAGTCGTAGAATGTGGGAAGGATTCCAAGAAGACCTGGTGGAATTGGCAATTGCTGCCCTAACATTTGCTCAACTCTAGTAGAAATAAGAAAAATGTAGTTCCTTAACATTAAGTAGTAATGGAGTGGATCGTACAATAGTGGTGGAGGTGGAGGCTTCTCATGTGCCTCCTCATGATTGTGTGCATTTTAATCTCCCATCTTGGCTTCTAAGTGTTGATCATGCTGATTTCTTCACCTTCTTATTTCTATCTCTGGATCCTCAAGGCAAGAACTAATAGAAAGAGACTGATGTCCAAACATGCATCAAGTGTCACTTACACAAGGCATGACCAATCAATAGAGGACAAGTTAGTAAACCAATATGCAAAAAGTAACTCAAAGAATACTGAATAGAAATGGTGAGGGCAATAAGAAATGTCAAAGAAAACAAACTATCTAGAATGAGTACCACTCTTCCTTTCAATGATGCCAAGAGGCTTGACTCACTCACGTATATATGTGCAAACAAGTGGGCTAACAAATTTGTATCCCTGATCAAAATGCTTCAAAAATACCAAACACTTTCTCACAAGTGCACATATTATGTTATAGTATAAGAAATGTCAAGTTAGGTTTCTAATCCAAGGGATAGAGGGGACACTATATATTAGTTTGCTTATGCTAAGTTCCTAATGTGGAGACTAGGGTTAAAGGGTTTGATCTTGAGTTTTGATTTAAACGAATGTGGTCAAGCAGTCAAGAAGGACAAGAATAAAACCTAAGTTAGATCTAGAAAGTTAATAAATAAGAGATAAAGCAAGAAACAAAGAGTTAAGAGTAAGCACCACACTAGCAATCAAGTCCTAATTAGCACACTAGAGAGCAATTATCTAAACTAGATAAGAAACAACACTAAACTAGAAACTATGAAAGAAAGAGAAATTATAGAACTATAGTAGCAATTGACTAACTAGATCAAGCATCAATAACTACAAGAGAGCACCAACTTTCCTAGAATAATTGAACTAGCATGAGTAGGTAAATTGAATAAGAAACCAATTTAACAAGCTAATTAGACTAGCACTATCAAAGCAAGCAAGCAAATTAGGGTTTTAAGCAATTAGTGGGAAGTGTTGTCCATCAGAGGTAATGTGACTATCAACTAGGTTGGGGGTAATAGTATGAAAGAATAAATCATCCACTTAAATTATCAAACAAAATAATCAAGTTAGATGATAGATAATTTCCCTTAACTACTAGTTGGACATGGATTGAACATAGTGTATATAGGGGAACTAGTCCCTATCACCCTCTATCACCCTTGGTGATATGAGAGTCCAATCATTCCTTTTAAGATCATTTTCTTTGAGGCCTCAAAACCTGGGACGTTATAAAACCTTACAAGTCTCATTTGATTAGGGTTTAGGCTAAATTTAACTAACTAACAAGTCTAGGTTTCTAAGATGGAAGCACTTAGGACAATTGGGGGCTAAGGGTAGTAATGGAGTGTGTAGTTGAGGGTTTTACACCTCATATCACCTCCCATCTAGACTTTAAGTAGATCCAAACCAATAGACTAAGTATATCCCAACTAGCTACTTATATCTCACACCTAGGGTTAGGATAATGGATATATATGTAGTAATATGGGTATCTAGCTAGGGTTCCACTAGATCGACTTAAGAGAAAAACCCCAAAATAGCTACATGTCACCTATGTCTCCTACTATCTAGGTGTTTTAAAGCACAAACCACCTGATAATCCTTGGGAAATAAGATAAAAGTAGAATATAATATTTAGCAAATGAAATCACAGAGTTTACATGTTATTCCCCCCCCCAACATGGTATCAAAGTTACATTTTCAACCCCAATCAACCCACCTAAGAGGCTGAACTACATATAATGAAAAAATAGGAGAAAGAAGAAGAAGAATTAGAAGAGTTAAACTGCATCGATTCTTTGTGAAGACTCTTACTACTTCACCTCCAATGTAGATGCACATCCTCCTCCCTCCTTGGTGGTTGAAGATCACAAAATAATGGATATGAATGGTCAAACTCCTAGAAATCTAGGGTTTTGAGGTGGAAGGTGGAAATGGAGTGGGAGTAGGTGGGAGGTGCAATTTATGATCTAGATGGTGGCAATGAATGCTAAGGTATCTAACTTATCTCCCATCCTCTACCACTATTTATAAAATGACTTGGGAAGCATAAGGTTAAGTGGAGACATTAAGGTAAAAAAATAATAGGGGAGCAATAGGGTTTGGGTGGTAGCACGACCATTCTGGATAGAACAACTGTGGTGGTAAAGTGGTGGAATGAGCATGCTGAAGTGGAACGACCATGGTGGTGAAGGAAAAAATCATAGTGAAAAATTTAGTTTTTGTGGGTCCGTAGCATGCTTATGGTGGCAATGAGGTGGAATGGATGTGTTGGGTAGCATGATCATTTTAGTGAAGTTGGGTAGTGGTCATTCTCTCGAGCATGGGGACTGTTGGGTGCTTGAGAACACAGCTATACTGGGATCATCTTGGCATGGTTGTGCTGGCCATCATGGATATGTTGGGATCATCTTGGAACGATTGTGATGGCCAACACGATCGTGCTACTACAGTTCTTGGTGGTTACTTCCTTGTTGGATTTATACTATGGATTTTTCATTTGGTGGCATGGTCATTTTTTGTTACCACAACTGTGTTAAAGGTCTTCTAGTGCACCTTGATATTGACTTTGACTATCTTTGATGCCCTTTGCTCTAGCTTGACCTTTGACTACTAGGGGTAGGTTGGGGAAACTCTTGGACTCTCTTTAGGCTCCTCCAAGGGTGAAGAAACCCTAAGACACTCCTACTTCTATCCCTTCCATCCAAAGCATGGTCAAAGTACATGAAAAACATGTAAGGAACATCTATAAGCACATTTTAAGATGATATATGTATTGAGGAAAATAACATTCATTCTATCATGTATAGATATGGTTAAAGGACAAAATAGAAAAAAATGAAGCCCTAAATTAGGGTTGCATCATTAGGTATCGTAAAAATATCTTTTGTTGAAGTTAGGTCTTAGAATAACATATTATCACTAGTCATCCATAACAAGATATGAATGTTAGTAGGACAATTATTTTTCAAAAACAAATTTTCAAAATATGTGGTATGTCCTAAGTGAATGAAGAATTTATAGTTCAAGATTGGAAACCATGTTGGTTAATATTTTTTTTGTTTGTACCAAGAGGTCTCATGTTCAAGCTACATATATAGCATGAATAGGACCACCATATATATATAAAAAGTGAAGAATTTGTTGGGATTTAAGGGAGGAATGAGAAGGCAGTGGAAACAAAATTTTTATCCCGAAACCCAGTATAAAGGAATCGCGTTAACGTCTATACAATAGGAAGGATGGTTTGTAGAGACATAACTTATCCCAAGGATTACTCAGTGACATTACCTCATGGCTTGTGCGGTCTTCACCTCCAGTTTTGGACGGTGTCTGTGTAGCTCCTGGTCTCACCGGGACTGTCGAGATTGACATCTATCCTCTTAGAAGAAGAAGTCTCCCGCCTCTATAGTCGTCCACACGGACTGCCTAAAATTCCAATCGCCTTATCGCACAAGACATCGGAAGGAGTCGTACCCTCCTGTCAGCGTACTAGTCACCGACACACTCTCTTGCCACCAGTCTCTTTTCTATAGTTGTATTTCACTTGTTGTGCCTCCCTTATCAGGTAGCACTTGCTCATGCTCTCCTAGTTACCACAACCAAAGAGAACGACAACTTTACAAAGCAACTGGTGTTTTCAGTTATACTGAGAGAAGCCCCCAATACCCCTATATACAGGAGGGTCATGGGATAGGGTTCTCTACCCTGGGCAATGCAGGATTAAAGAAGGACTAGAAGGGTTCGAGATTTTCCACAAAATATGACAAACTACACTAGTTGAACCGATCGTTTCAAGCACAAAACAGTCAGTTGGTGACCTGAGCCAATCGGTTCACACCTAAACTGATCGTTTGGGGCATCTGACCCGATCGAT
Source organism: Alisma plantago-aquatica (assembly GCA_963693085.1). Lineage (NCBI taxonomy): Eukaryota > Viridiplantae > Streptophyta > Magnoliopsida > Alismatales > Alismataceae > Alisma > Alisma plantago-aquatica. The sequence goes on along the minus strand of OY856415.1, from coordinate 34,995,657 downwards.
TCATGCTTGAGCCGATCGGTTCATGGTCCTAGTCCAACTCGAATTGATTTTCATGTTCGTTTCTAACTAATCATATATTAGTCCTTGTCCAAATCAAATTTGACAAGTGAAACGAACTCGGTTGGTCACCCGACCAGTGAACTGATCGGTTCATTAACCTGAGCCGGTCGGCTCACCAGCCTAAGCCGATCAGTTCATCTCTATGAGCCGATCGGTTGGGGCAACAGATCAGTCAATTGCAGTTTCAATCAATCTGATACTCTAATCATATGATCCAACACCTTGAACACTATGATTTTGAGATATCAATCAATTGGGTGTTTAATTGAACTTCTAAACTCGTTTAGTAATCAATCCAAACAAGATTTATGGAGAAACTCCTCTTCCAGGAACATGTCCTAGTGTGTGTGACCCTGCAGGTCCATTTCACCTTGGCAGTGAAAGTCCATAACACTTATGACTTCACAAGCAAAGAGTGGTGCCTAGTCACACACCAGTGCTACCCAAGTGAAATAGAAAGTTGGAGAACAAATGTCAATCCTACAATCCATGAATGGTGTTATAGTGAATGTATAATTCCTTTGTTACTAATGTCCTGAATGAACTCAAGGCATGGTACAGTCATCCTTTCAACATTCGTCCATTTCCTTGATCTCAGAGCAGACTGGGTGAGATGTGTGTGACATCAATATCACATATTGATTCACACATGCATGCACATTCCTTTCTCAATCCTACTCATCAAGTGGCCATGGACATCAAACTCCCTTAGGAGGGACAAATCCCATATCTATCACTCACCCCTCAAAAGCCCCATGTGTCAAAGTCACCCAATCATCACCTTTATAACAACCCATGTTTCAGGACTGCGTTTGATGATGTCAAAGTGTACCCAACGACATGTGTTGAGTGTAGTGATTTCAGGACGAAGAATCACACTCACGACCATCATTGTGAGAGCGGACTGTGACTACCAAATCATGGTTCCATGTGTCACTCTCACGGTGGGTCTGTCTGGTACACTTGTTCTTTAACAAGTACTTATGTGCTTGGTTTGATATTACTATATCATGACTAATGAGATTCTGTCATCAACAAACACACAATCTAGTCTTTAGTGTTATTGATGTCTATGGTTATTTCCACAATAACAACCGACTAGAGACTGAACAAGAAAGTATACTCTTAACATCTGTATGATCTCATCATTTAGGTCCTGAACCTAAAAGCATACATCTTTGAGTAAAACAATTCTTTAGACATATATAATGTTACACTATCATCTCAGAAATAGTTAAAACATATAGATCAAAAATTGCCTTTATTATTATTCAAATAATTTACAAAGTATCACATTACAATCATCACATGAATTGCTCTATGGGCATACATACCAGCAGACTGCCACTTGCACTTAGAGCCAGTCACCTAGGAACCTCAGTCCTTGTGACCTAGCATGACCATCATGCTTCTGCTGAGAAAGGGCCTTAGTGAGTGGATCAGCTATGTTGTCTACAGTTGGTACTTTGCAAATCTTCACATACCCTCGCTGTACGATCTCTCGTATGAGATGGAAGTGCCGCAGTATGTGCTTGGACCTCTGATGTGATCTAGGCTCCTTAGCTTGAGCAATAGCTCCATTGTTGTCACAATAAAGCTCAATTGCATCGCAACTACTGGGAACTACACCAAGTTCAGTGATGAACTTCCTGATCGACACAACCTCCTTTGATGCATGTGAAGCAGCAATATACTCGGCCTCTGTAATAGAATCGGAAATTGTTTCTTGCTTGGAACTCTTCTAGCTTACAACTCCATTGTTTAGGCAAAATACAAATCCTGATTGCGATCTATAATCATCTTTTTCAGTTTGGAAGCTTGCATCAGTGTAACCCTTTACTACCAATTCTTCCTCTCCGTCGTATATAAGGAACTGATCCTTAGTCCTTCGCAAGTACTTGAGGGTGTTCTTTACGACTGTCCAGTGAGCATCCCCGAGATCTGACTGGTACCTGATCGTCATGCTGAGAGAATATGAGACATCTAGGCGTGTGCATAACATAGCATACATGATGGATCCGATGGATGATGCATATGGGATCCCATTCATACACTCCCTCTCTTTATAAGATTGGGGACATTGAGCTCTAGAGATGGTGACTCCATGTAGCATGGGGATGTTGCCTCTCTTTGAGTTCTCCATGCTGAACTGCTTCAACACTTTGTCAATGTACATGCTTTGAGTTAGTCCGAGAATCCTTTTAGATCTATCTCTATGGATCTTAATACCTAGAATGTAGGATTCTTCTCCTAACTCCTTGATTGAGAAAGTATTCCCAAGCCAAGTCTTTACCTTCTCTAAGGCTATGACATCATTCCCCATCAATAGTATGTCATCCACATACAATATGAGGAATGTGGTCGTGCTCCCACTAACCTTATTGTACACACAAGGTTCATCTTCATTTTGAATAAAGCCAAACACTTTGACTTCCTCATCAAATCGAAGATTCCAACTCCGAGACGCTTGCTTCAATCCATAAATTGACCTTTGTAGCTTACAGACTTTATTGGCATTCTTTGGATCTACAAAACCTTCAGGTTGTGTCATGTAAACATCCTCATTTATATTCCCATTAAGGAATGCGGTTTTAACATCCATTTGCCAAATATCATAGTCATAGTAAGCCACAATAGCAAGCATGATCCTGATGGACTTAATCATGGCAACTGGAGAAAAAGTTTCATCATAGTCAACACCTTGAACTTGTCGGAAACTCTTCACAACCAATCTGCCTTTATAAGTTTGCACATTGCCATCCATGTCGGTCTTCTTGTTGAAGACCCATTTTCACCCTATGGGTTTTACCCCTTTGGGTGGTTCCACCAAAGTCCATACTTTGTTGGAATACATGGATTCCATATTGGATTTCATGGCTTCAAGCCATTTCTCAGAATCTGGACCCTCCGTAGCCTCTAGATAAGTAGTTGGATCATCATCTATGATCAACTCACCGCCTTCTTGAGTCACAAGGTATCCAATCCTCTCAGGTTCAAGGCATGTCCTACTAGATCTATGAGGTCCTTGTATTACTTAAGGAGACTGAGATTCCACAACACTTTGTGAACCTCTATGTTCCTCTTGTACATCTACTGGTTCAATGTTTTCTTGTTGGGCTTGAACCTCTTCAAGATCTATTTTCCTCCCACTATTTCCTTTGGAAATAAATTCCTTTTCTAGGAACACATCATCCCTGGAAACAAACACTTTGTTGTCAGTTGGGTGGAATAAGTAATATCCCTTGGTATCCTTAGGATATCTTACAAAATAACATTTATCAGATCTAGGGCCTAGCTTGTCAGGAAACATTTTCTTGACATATGCCTCACATCCCCAAATCTTCATAAAAGACATATTGGGACGCTTCCCAGTCCATATCTCATATGGTGTCTTTTGAACCAATTTAGATGGTACTTGGTTAAGTGTAAACACAGCGGTTTCAAGAGCATGACCCCAGAAGAAAATTGGAAGATCAGCAAAACTCATCATTGATCACACCATGTCTAGTAACATGCGATTCCTTCTTTCAGACACACCATTATGCTGTGGTGTTCCAAGCGGAGTCCATTGTGATATGATGCCATGGGCTCACAGAAGGTCCTCAAACTCTTGGCTTAAGTATTCTCCACCTTGATCGGATCGAAGTGATTCAATACTTTTACCAATTCGGTTCTGTACTTCATTCATGAAATCCTTGAACCTTTCAAGGGTTTCTGACTTATGTTTCATCAGATATACATAGCCATACCTACTGAAGTCATCAGTGAAGGTAATGGAGTACTGACACCCATTTTTGGCATTAGTTCTAAAAGGCCCACATACATCAGTATGTATGAGTCTTAATAGATCACTAGCACTATCAGCTTTACCTAAAAAGGGAGGCTTGGTCATCTTGTCCAACAAACAAGATTCACATGTCTCTATTGATTCATAATCAAATGAGTCTAGATAACCATCTTTATGGAGTCTAGAAATGCGCTTCTCATTTATGTGCCCTAGACGACAATGCCAAAGATTTGTTTTGTTTGAGTTGTTGAGTTTTTGCCTTTTGGTGTTTACGTTGTATACACTCATCTATAGATCTATCAAGTATAGGCCATAAGACATTGGGGCACTACCATAAAGGATCCCATCTTTTGAAATGGAACATTTCCATTCTTAATGAGAAATTCAAAACCATCCTTGTCTAAACAAGAAACAGAAATGATATTCCTATTTATTGCAGGTACATAATAGCAGTTATTCAACTCTATTATTAACCCGCTAGGCAGAGTTAACTCATAGGTTCCTATAGCACTGGCAGCAACCCTTGCCCCATTGGAAACACATAGTTCAACCTCGCCTTTCCCTAAAGGCCTATTTCTCTTAAGATCCTTCACATTTGAACAAATGTGAGATCCACCTCCGATATCAAGTACCCATGACAAAGAAGTAGTAAAGTTTATCTCTATCACATATACACCAGAAGTAGAGATATCTATCTCTCGCTTCTTCTTCCATCGTTCCTTCCATCCTCTCCATGTTTTGAGTGCATTAAGCGTACATAGAGTGGATTCAAAGACTACCAGTATATTTGGATTGTGCAGAACACTTCTCACAATCCCTAACCAGTTATGGAATTTATTCTCAATCATGTTTTGAGTGCATTAAGCGTACATAGAGTGGATTCAAAGACTACCAATATATTTGGATTGTGCAGAACACTTCTCACAATCCCTAACCAGTTATGGAATTTATTCTCAATAAATTTGCCCTTTTTAAAAGATGATTCTTTTGCCATTCTACAAGAGAAAATTGCATTTGTCAAAACTCCTTTTGATTTGATTTGATTTGAATAAAATTTGACGATAGTTAATTATGCCTTTAATTAATTACCGCTCCCACTATTTTTGTTCAAATTGATAGCCCTCACCATCAATTTGGAAGATTGCAGCGTACAATCTCCTAGTGGGTCAAGATCCTAAAATCCTCTGAGTCATGGACTAGCTAGGGCTGTCACCCACAACTTAGATCTTTTAGGCAGACAACTTTTGCCAATTGCATCATATGCAACTCTTGAAAGATGTCATATGCAACTCCTTGCCATGATCACCTCCATGCCTCAAGGTGCTATATCCTATCTAGATCACCTTGTTAAGTCTGACCCAAAGCCAACACAATGAATATGCACCCTTCTAGGGCAGACCCACATATCCATCCTTCACACTTCCATGAGATAGACGGTGCACCACGCTAGGGCGTGCCCACACTTGGCCGATCAAGCTTTTCACATGTGTCACATTTGGAAGGCATCTAAAACTTTAATATTTAATGAGGGATTTGGTTTTATAGGTACATATTCATATCCAATCACCAAAATATATAGTATGTATCATATACATGCTATATCCCATAGAAAATATGTGAAACAATAAAAGCAATGATTATGGCCATCCTAATGTGATTCCTCGAGCCAAGAGTAATCACAATCATCTAGGTCCACATCACATGCAACCTGTACAAGATGAACTTTGCGCTTAGCCGTTCTGGGTTTGATCAACTCATCTCCATGATTGATCGGCTCGCCATCAGGCAGGTCAGTTGGGTGCCACCAGCCGATCGATTGGCTCCTCCGGCCGATCAGTTCACTGGTAATCATGCATCTCCTCAGGTTGCCACCCGCTCATCTCACTCCTCAAACCGGTCATCTAGAATGCCAACCGATCAGTTCACGCCTTGAACCGATCGTCTCATTCGTCGTCATGTTGTCTGCCATTCTTCGACATAACAAGAAATAAAAGTTATATCTTATTTACATTTGAATTGAGAAACCCCGAGTTACATTCAGGGGGAGAAAAGGTAGGAAAGAAATCTCGAGTTATCTCAAGTTACATCAAGAAAATGAGGTAGGGAATCGGTGCGCAGACCGAGATGCAAGCAACCACATTCAACCAAGCACACATACATAGGGTTTATTGGCCATAACCACACTATACATCCACCACAAAACTCATTTAAGGGCGATGCGTATCGAGTGCATTCATATTACATATCATATATGTATTTTGGGATTTGTGGATTTAGGATTGGACATGCATAAAGCCAATTTTATTCGCATCGTATGCAATAAATAAAGGCGACAAACCAAAATCGATCACATCGATAATCCTAATGTATAGAGCAGTTGACGTGGCTCTGATACCACTGTTGGGATTTAAGGGAGGTAGAGAAGGCAGCGGAAACAAAAATTTTCTCCCCAAACCCAGTATAAAGGAATCGCGTCAACGTCTATACAATAGGAAGGATGGTTTGTAGAGACATACCTTATCCTGAGGATTACTCGTTGACATTATCTCGTGAATTGCACGGTCTTCACCTCCGGTCTTGGACGGTGTCTGTGCAGCTCATGGTCTCACTGAGATTGTTGAGATTAGCAGCTATCCTCCGAGTGGCAGAAGACTCCCGCCTCTGTAGTCATCCACACGGACTGCCTGAAACTCCGATCGCCTTGTCGCACAAGGCACCGGAAGGAGTCATACCCTCCTTTCGGCATACTAGTCACCGACACACTCTCCTGCCACCAGTCACTTTTCTACAGTTGTCTTTCCCTTACTGTGCCTCCCTTATCGGTTAGCACTTGCTCGGGCTCTCTTGGTTACCACAACTAAAGAGAACGACAACTTTACATAGCAACAGGTGTTCTGAGTTGTACTGAAATATGCCCCCAATACCCCTATATATAGGAGGGTCATGGGACAGGGTTCTCTACCCTGAGTAATGTGGGATGAAAGCAGGAGTAGAAGGGTTCAAGATTTTCCACAAAATCTGACAAACTACACCAGTTGAACCGATCATTTCAAGCACGAAACGATCGGTTGGTGACCTGAGCCGATCGGTTCACACCTGAACTGATCGTTTGGGGCATCTGAGCCGATCGGTTCATGCTTGAGCCGATCAATTCATGCTCCTGGTCCAACTCAAATTGACTTTCATGTTAGTTTCTAACTAATCATATATTAGTCCTTGTACAAATCAAATTTGATAAGTGAAATGAACTCAGTTTGTCACCCGACCAGTGAATTGATCAGTTCATTAACCTGAGCCGGTCGGCTCACCAACTTGAGCCGATCGGTTCATCTCTATGAGCCGATCAATTGGGGCAACAAATCAGTCAATTGCAGTTTCAATCAATATGATACTCTAATCATCTGATCCAACACCTTGAACACTATGATTTTGAGCTATCAATCAATTGGGTATTTAATTGAACTACTAAACTCCTTTAGTAATCAATCCAAACAAGATTTATGGAGAAACTCCTCTTCCAGGAACATGTCCTAGTGTGTGTGACCCTGTAGGTCCATTTCACAATAGAAGTGAAAGTCCATAACACTTATGACTTCACAAGCAAAGAGCGGTGCCTAATTACACATCAGTGCTACCCAAGTGTAATAGAAAGTTGGAGAACAAATTTCAATCCTACAATCTGTGAATGGTGCTATAGTGAATGTATAATTCCTTTGCTACTAATGTCCTGCATGAACTCAAGGCATGGTAGAATCATCCTTTCAACGTTCATCCATTCCCTTGATCTCCGAGCAGACTGGGTGAGATGTGTGTGACATCAATATCACATATTGATTCACACATGCATGCACATGCCTTTCTCAATCCTACTCATCAAGTGGCCATGGACATCAAACTCCCTTAGGAGGGACAAATCCCATATCTATCACTCACCCCTCAAAATCCCCATGTGTCAAAGTCACCCAATCATCACCTTTATAACAACCCATGTTTCAGGACTGCGTTTGATGATGTCAAAGTGTACCTAATGACATGTGTTGAGTGTAGTGATTTCAGGTCAAAGAATCACACTCACCACCATCATTGTGAGAGCTGACTGTGACTAACAAATCATGGTTCCATGTGTCACTCTCACGGTGGGTCTGTCCGGTACACTTGTTCTCTAACAAGTACCTATGTGCTTGGTTTGATATCACTATATCATGACTAATGAGATTCTGTCATCAACCAACACACAATCTAGTCTTTAGTGTTATTGATGTCTATGGTTATTTCCACAATAACAACCGACTAGGGACTGAACAAGAAAGTATACTCTTAACATCTGTATGATATCATCGTTTAGGTCCTGACCCTAAAAGCATATGTTATCGAGTAAAACAATTCTTTAGACATATATCATGTTACACTATCATCTCAGAAATAGTTAAAACATATAGATCGAAAATTGCCTTTATTATTATTCAAACCATTTACAAAGTATCCCATTACAATCATCACATGACTTGCTGTATTGGCATACATACCAACAAATTTGTAGGCTTTACTAACACTAAAGTATTACCCCGAGGTTGTATTATATAAGATTTGTTATAGAATATTGTGAGCCTATCAATAAAATCTTTGATGTGATTTGTTATAGGAGATGGTGAGACTTTTAAGACTTTTTTGAGAATATTATTTCTAAAGTAACAAAGAATCTTATGAGCTTTGTCTTAGATTGGAAACCATGTTGGTTAGATGTTTGTTTTGTTACCAAGAGGTCTCATGTTCAAGACATGAAGATGGTATGAATAAAACCACCAAATTTATTTACGAAATAAGTCTAGAATTTGTAGGCTTTACTATCATAAGTCTTACCTAAAGGTTGTATTATATAAGAGTTATTATAGGGAATGGTGAGCCTATCAATAAAAACATGGATGTGATTTTCCAAACTAATACTTGTAAGAGTTTCTTGAGAAGGATATTTGTAGAGGAACAAAGAATCTTATGAGCTTTGTTAATAGTAGTATCTTTTAACATTATCGATATTTTTATATTGGGCTTGAACCAAGATAAATGTCACATGGAGGACCTAGGGTCAGATAGAAGAAGAAGAAACATGTTATTCTGGTTGCAAATGTTATTTAACATGTTGTCATTGATGATAATTTGACTCTAAAGTACATACTTCCAAAAGGAGAAAAGAATGTGGTGTTTTTTTCTCAAATGCCAAGGTGGCTGCTTGATGTAATATTTTTCCTTAACATAATCCAACCATGTGCAAAGTTTGGTTTAAGAAATTTTACAATGATCTTATTCAATAAGCATTTTGAGTGTAACATAAGGTTGATGACACTACATCATTCTAGGAATTTCTGTTTGCAAATAATGCTCCAACTATCTAGGTGGATTTTTTTTATTATCTTTTGTGCCACCCCATAAAAAGCATCGTCTGGACTCATCAAGTTGTTTCCCAATTATCTTGGGGAGGGAACAAAACTGATAATGTATGAGGGAATATTAGTGAGAGACACATTAATAAGGGTTATATGTCATGCTTGGTCGAGATACTTCATGCGGCAAACGTTAAGGAGCATAGTCATTTTTTCCAAGATAAGTTCCATATAGTTGATGGTAGTTTATGTTGAGATAGAGGTATGATCAAGCAATGTAAGGAAAAGTGCTTGAGCTCATACTTAACTAAAAGATTACTTTTTTGAGTTAGCATAATAAGGTGTACATCAGCCATAGTTAATTTCTCATTGTTATTTTTAATCCCACTATATGTTGGAGCATACCAGGAATGTGTAGCATATTAATGACATTTTGATCATATGGTTTTATATAAATGATCATAGCACCAACAAACTGGATGATATGACAATAAAGAGTATCATTCATGGAAAGGAATTCATTGGTGTTTCTAATCTAAATATATAGGCCATGATTAAAAAAAAATAAAAATGAGAAAAGGTGGTAAGGAATTCCCTTTTCTTAGATTGCTTGAGATTTTATAAAAGCTAAATGGAGATCCATTTATGATCATTAGGGATCCATCGGTGCTGGTGCATTGGTATATCCAAGAGTTCTATTTTTTAAGTAAGGTGTACCTGTCCAAACATTGCATCAAAAAAGTCCATCTTACATTATCAAAAGCATTTTTGGACTAAAGCTTAATGACAATAAGATGTTTTTTATTGTGTTGGACATAATGTATAACTTCATTTCCCATCATATAGGTACCTTGAATATATCTCCTTTGAGTAAAGTAGTTTGTCCCATGCTAGTGATCTTTTTCAAGTGTTTTTTCATTTACTACTAAGTACCTTAGCTACTATTTACTAAGAATCACTTATCAGGCTAATAAGTCTGGATTGTTCTATCTCTGTGAGGTTACTCACCTTTTCTATAAGAAATTTTAGATTTAATTTAAATAAGTTATGTTCATGGAATTTTGTTTCTCTCATAAATTTTTTGAAATATATCTAACACCAGATCTTTAATAGTATCCCAATTACCTTGATAGAATGACATGCCAAGATCATTATGGCCAGGTGATTTTCAATGCCCAGGTTGAAGATTTCTTTTTTATTTCTCCAATGGTGAAAGATTTGTGTGGTCATTGTTATTTGTTTTTGTTTCTCATGGACAATCCCAAAGAACAAAATATTTGTTTGGGCTAAATACAACTGTGATTTATATATTCTTAGATTGTTTTGTTACAATATGCATGTTCTATCTACAATTTTGAGTGATGGTATGATTGCATCTGACAGAATGAATGAGAGATCATCTCTTGTGACTCTTACATGCCTTATGAAAGAACGTGGTGTTTTTATCATCTTTATTTCACCAAGCTTGTTTTGTTTTTGTTTCTATTATATTTCTTGGCTCAAAAGATTTTTTTTTCCAAAAATGTTCTTTTATGTTCTATTTTGAGAGTGTCTGGTACTTATTTGTTTTTTGATAGTGTATTTTTTTTGGCTATCCTCTAACTTCTTTTGAGTTTTACAAAAAAGTTAGAAATCAAGACTTTAATATTCTACAAATTACCTTAAGATTTTTGTGTATACTCATCACATAGTTAGAGTTATTTTTTATTTCCAATCACATACCACTATGTTCTTATATGATCATATCTACAACAAAATGTATCGACTATAAAAGTATGTTGTCCCTTGGAATTTAGTTCGTGATTAAGGTAATTGGCATATGGTATGATATTACACAAGATCCAATCAAAGATGAACATAGTGGATATTTATTCTCCCATTATGTGGAGTTGAGTAACCTATCAAGGATCTCCTAATAGTTGTCTTTAATTCTAAGTAGATTTTGAGTTGCTAATATTAAATGCCAAAAGACTTTCCTGTTTGACAACATCATGGAGTTCACATTTTTTTGGTTATATCACATAGTATCGACATTATAAGAGTGTTCGAATTCAAAATATAAGTGCAATTAAAGTTGCGATCTATTAGGCAACTAGGATGTTTGTAGTCAAAGTCTATCATTTAAATCATTGTAGAAACCATATTTATGATGGTCTGATTTTCCAAAAAGATCCTTAAAAATCTAAGAAAATGTGTCATCTAGGCTTTATGAAGGTAAGAAAGATGCTCAATTATTTGATATTGGTATCATAATAATGTATTTTAGCATTCTTCCATGCTAAAATAATTCCTCCAATGAGACCAAAAGATGGACTTTAGACCCAATTGGTGATATGACTTCCACCCATAAAAGAGATTATTGGTTATTGATCAAAGATTTTGTTTTGTTTATAGTAATGCCTTGTAATTTATTTACATGAATGTAGTATCTAATTGATCTTAGTTTGTAAGAAGACAACTCCAAATATGTTCTAGCTTGTAATTTTCATACAGTAAATGCGTGTTAAACCGAAGAATAATAAAGAACCATCTCTTACAAAAAGGTCTAATTCATTTTGAGCATTGAGAATGCTCAAAATCTAAGGCTTCATGGCTTTGGTTATACGAATGTAGATATTTTTCAATGCCACTCAAATATTGGTTAGCATTGTGTGAGTCTGATATAGTATGACCTACTTTCTCTACATTATTTATGAATGATCTACTTTACAGACAATATATAATATTATTAATAAAATATTATGCTAACTTGTTGTCATCATAGTAATCAAAGAACAAAAGTGGTTCATAAATTGTACCTAGATAATCACTTGTTTTCTTTGATGTGGTGGTATCAAGGAAGTAAATGTCTGATTTTGACACAGTTTCAAGGCTGCAAAGCTTAAAATGTAGACAAATTTTGATGGGAATTTCAACATATGCATTCCTTGCATCTTAACATCCAAACGAACAAATTACTTAATAAAAAATTACCAAAATGGTCTAATAGTGTACTTATATTTAAATATGCAATAATATTTCATATTGGAAGTGTTGGTGGGGTTTCCTCATGTGTGAGTGAAGGAAGATGAACTAGTTTGATGGAAAATTTTCAACGATGAAATGAATAAATTAGGTCAATATAGATTACAAGCACAATATATATATATATATATATATATATATATATATATATATATATATATATATATTTAAAGACACAAAACAATGCAAAAGAATTATGATCTAGGAGGTACATAGTACATGAAATAGTTAAAAAATAAATGGAAAATACATATTTTTGTAGTTCATTTTGAAATGTGATTGCCATCAACATGGAAATTTTGCCAAATTATTTTGTTTGTTTTGATAATTTTTTTAACACGGGATAGTATCATTTATTTTTTCTCCTCCTTCGTATGTCTCAAATTAAAGTGTTATTTGAGAATTATCATCACTTGTCCTATTTGTTTTGGCATCAAGAGGTACTTAAACGCATGAAACTATTTTTCATATAACTTTTATAAATAATAACATGAAAAGATTGAGAAAAGAGGTTGATTACATGGTATATCCTCTCAGATCTAACCTCATTCTATCTTAGAAGTTTCTCTTATGATTGATGAATTGAGCTCCCAAGTTGTTCGGGCTAGTCAACAAAGAGCAACGGTTGATCACTCTTTCCCTAGATGTAGGTCGATTCTTCAAAAGAAGCTCCTCTTTTGAGGCAGCACGTTGATCAAACACTAGTGTGTGGCTGGGTGGCATAGTAGGTTGGCCAATTGACTTAGAGATTTATTGAGGTTGCCCTAGGTATTAGACATAGAGAAGAGATGTCTTCTCTTACTAGCTAGAAGTTAAGATGTATGAAATTTAGGATAAGGGGTCCTATTTATAGGTACAACTTGGAGTCACCCCTGCCACATGATTGGTCCACATGGCAATGATTTAGCAAGATGTGCCATAGTTTTGATGCTCAATAGATAGTGCCCAACTAGTGTTGGTTAATGGATTGAGGTATATTGGTGGATTTGAGAACTTGTTTTATTTTTTGGGATTTCAACTGATGCTCATTGAGATTGATGCTCAATTGGCCCTTTGTAATTTCTGGGTCAATTATTGACTTCCTACTTGATGGTTGACTATAGAGTGAGTACCCCATTACTGGTCAATTGTCTTGCTTGACTATGAACACTTGACTAGTAGAACTTGATTGATGTTGATCGACTGAAGGGCATTGCTAGAGGTTGATCGATCTAGCTATAATGAAGTCCAATTTCTTGAATCTAAGGATTGATAAATTAATAGGGCATTCAAAGAGCTTCTCTTGACACAGTTCAATATATAAGTATTGTGCTTGCAATCTATGATAACTCTAAGGAAAATAAAGCATAAAACATCTACACACTTGGATTTTATTAGCGGTCAAAACTTGGTATGGTAAGAGATAGTTACATGTACAACACTCAAATTTATCATCTTAAAGTCCTAAACCACATTAATAACGAACAAAAATAATGGATACAATAAGAAAATTCCATGTCAGGTAACATGGAGGTTCTAGTTAGACTAGGGAAGAAAAATATTGATGGAATCACACCCAAACACCATTAAACTTGATTCTTAAGGATGAAAAAATGTCCAGATGAGCACCCTTACAAACTATATTCTAGGGTATAATTCTGATAAGAAAACATGATTCTCAGAGCCATCTACATTGATTACAAGCAAGATTGAATTAAACTCTAATAGTTGCTTTGCTTTCAATGATACACCCAACTTATGATATACTCCAAGAACACCAATCTTTAGAGTGGTGCAGAGGAGATCAATAGTGGTATGTAGTTACCTCTATGACGTTGGAGGAAGTGATGAAATCTTGCAATCTTTTCATGACCTTTCCTAACATCCCTATAGGAGTTAATATCAAAATGTTTGAGGTTACCAAAAGTCTTGGTCTCATACTCCCTAGTATATCTATTACTGGAATAAAAAATTATCTCTAGATAAATTCTATATACTCTCTTTGAATCCACAACCATTGAACATCTTGTTGGTATTACTATCATTTCATTGGTGATGCCAAAGTTATCATAGAGCAAATAATTAAGTGTATCTAGGAGATAGAGGAATACATGTCTCATGAAGGATGTATAAGCCATATGGATTTAGTTCCACCCCCATATCTATGGATGTATAAATCTATAAAGGGATCACATATTCATTGGGTGTAAAACTTCATTTCATACATCCTTACACTATCCAACATACTACCTACATGAAGGCCTTATACAATGTTTCAATAACTTACTACACTAACATGCTCAACAAGGCTAAGGTTCCATCTTGTCACTACATTTACACTATCTATATCTCTGTAGAAAAACTAACTACTCCAACTGCAACCTTCAATGACATATTTAGATCACCCAACCATTTGGTCAACCCCTTGGGAGAAGCATCATAACTTTGAATTCTACTACAAGATGAAAAATAAGGAAATCTATGCACAACTTATAGATCATGGTGAGTAAAACAAATACCACATATAGGCTATAAAGTTCACAAACTCAAAAGTAAAAAAAAGATTTACATATAATTATAAAAGCAGAACGTTAAGAGGTCCACAAAATCTCCATTATTCTACATTATCTAAAACAACCATAAAAATCTTCCACAATTTATCTATAGTTATAATCCACCCAAGTGTGAAGAGACCAACCTGAAAAATGACAATTTGAGTCAGGGTATAGAGAAGTTAGCTTCTAGTATCTAGGTGTCCTAGATGCCAAAACAAGCATGCATACATAAGAGAGCGGAAAAAAGCAAATGATCATGAAAGATTTGCAGTAGTAGAAGGAAAGCACAACAAAAACAAATGCCTTTAAGAGGATGGAAAAAATCTAGGTACTTCATACACTTTTTAAATTATGAATCTTATTATCACAAAAAACCTCTAATTGTAGATCCCATTGAAAACAAATTTCCTTGCCATAATGAGTTTCTTTCGTAACTTAGAAAAAAGGGTTTATCCTTTACATACATAATTGCAATTGAGGTACTTAGTAATATAGAATCAGATCTAGATGCTCAAATCAGTGACCTTAGATGCCTAGACTTGAGCATAGTTACTCTCTAAAGTTTGTTTAAGGTTGGTGCCATCATATTTCATTTGGGTAGTATTAGTTCAATTATGAAATTACAACTTGAAATGTTTGTTGGTGTTGTCTCTAGTAATAGAGGTAGGTCCATCAAACACTTCATTTGTGTTTAAAATATTAAGATGATTATGGTCAGATAAAATGAATATTCTTTTGCAACATCTAGCATCTATAGGAAGAAACACATAATCAAATGGAAACAAAAAAACTTCAAATGGTTTAAGTAGGGGGTATTATGGTAGTGTGAAATAACTCCAGGGTAAATTGTCTAGCTCACTAAATCATTGATTATCATCCACTCTTTTATAATTTACAAGAGAACCCAACGCATGCAAGGCCACTATGGGACCCACCTCGACATGGTAAACTCTTAGGGCATGAGAGGGTGTTGTTCGGTCACCCTCTCCTGCACCCAATCAAGTAAAAGCCATATGTAGAGAGTCTTTTAGTGTGATTCGAACCCAAGTCCTTCATTGGGATTACTCAAGCACTCTACACCTTATCTTTACTATTGATCAATTTAATTGTTACTTCACCGTCCTCTTCAAAGAGCCAAGAAATAATTAAATATATTTTTCAATGAATTTAAGGATCTAACAACAAAATATAAACTACTATCCTGACTTATTGCTGGGGAATGAAGATTGGAATTAGTTTTTAAATGAACGATCACACAATAATGGCTTGTATAAATACCATAAACACCATATGGATAATTTCAATGATTTCATAAATCATATAGATAAAAGTGTTATGAGAACAAACTACACTTGGTCTACAAGTATGACTTGGGCTTCATTCAATTCTTGGGCACTACTAACTGGGATGCCAAATATTTCTTAGTACAATGCTTGTATGTGCTAAAATCATATTCAACCACATTGTCATCATAGAAAACACTCACTATATATCTTATGTGCCCAAGCTTTTCAAGATTGAGAGATTTTGACGTCTCTAAAACCATTCGAATACCATTGTGCATGGAATTAGGAAATTAACCCTCTTAGAAACATTTTCCAAAATAGTAAAGAAATATAGAATAACCTAAGAATTTAAAGTCAATGATATTTTGGGAATATCTAGATGACATTCATATAGAAACAAAATTCCACAATTCAATATAGAAACTAGAAACTTTGTTAACCCTTTGGCCATTGACCATGTTAAGTCAATCATTCAACAAATTTTTGGTTCATGAGACTGTATGGAAATAAACGTTGGATAAAGGAACGGGAAAACATAAAATACTTCTATAGAATATGTAATGGTCATAGAAGAATCATATACATACACACTATCACTTTTGGTAACACTATGATGAATGCATGTTCATCACCTTTTCATTGCGGTTTCTAGTTTAATTTCACTCATTTTAGTCACTATTTGTATCATATATTGCTTAATTTTGTTATTGTTGTTCTTGTTCCTAGATAACTAGGATTTTGATCATTTTCTTTGATCTTTTGCATATTTAAGCATACATAAACTCTAGAGCACTTGAAGGATTCTTCACCAACTTCATATCCAAAATTGAAACAATTTCACATCATGATTTTGGGTATTCAATAGGTAGGTAGATCTACCAATCAAACCATCTACTCTCCCAACCTACATACCCATTACAACGCCTTCCCAATCGACTCTATATATAGGGTGACCCCTCATATGATTGGCCAACCAGTAGGATGATAAAATATGTAAAGTCCCTTTCAATTTTCAACACCAAGAGATCATCTGATCCATCATGATGGTCTAACGATTCACCTACAGTAAAAATGCATAAAAATGAAGCTAACTGGGCAATGTCCTCACGAAAATGGCCGACCAAAATTAATTCCCAATTGCTCACACCGATCTAGTAACTTCAATGATTTTAGAGACCACAGGATTGACCGACCTAGCTTTCTGGTTGGTTGACCATTATTAGACAACTCCTATCTATAGACACACATCAAATGTGCCATTCAAAAAATTGGGCGACCTCCTTATGGGATTGCTTGATCAAAAGATTTTCTAGAAACCTCATAATGAAGAAGATAAGGTGAACCCCTCTTGGGATCACCTGACCAGAAGGCCAACAGCCATGCCTCCATGTAAGTGATCAGTCATCGTGGTGGACAAAGTGTAATTTCTTAGCCACCAACCCAAAAGAATGATGTAACTAAAGTGGAAGATATACCTAGATCATATTCTATTCTCACTCATGCGAGGAGAAGTTCTAGAGTAGGAGGCCTAATGATATGACAAAAAAGAAGATCATCCTAGCAGAGCTCCTTGGATCATTGAATCCATAGCATATTGCATTATCTAGAGACCACTGGCTGCTACATTCTTCTCCATTCATTGAGATTACTTCTCCTTGTTATCCTTTTATGTGTGCTATTATCCAGACATGAGCGATTAGACTTTCTCGTTGGGGTATGGTGAGTAGCCCCATCACCAGTAAACTCTGTTATTGTTGTTATTAAACTTGATGTTTCTCATATGATTAGACTGCTTTCCATTTGAGTTTCTCTTTCTATATAAACTAATCACTTTGTTAGCATTATTTGACATAATCCTAAGGATGTCAACCATCAAGCTTAGGGTTAGATTACCGAATGGATGTGTATAATCTGAATGCGATAAAAGAACCTATAGGATGAATAAATCATGAACCATATATAATGAGACCATCACTCCTCGAGTAATTTCGGTCTTGTGAATTCACAATCTGTAAGGAGGTGAATTCACTTGGTTCTAGTTTAATATATGAAAAATTTATCGAGTTGTAATGATTGAGTATGTGCGTAGGCAGTGACAGTGAAACCTAGTTGCCCTGGTGCTTTTTATGAATTGAATTAAACTGTTAGTTTAAACCATTACTTTCTAATCTTTAACATCGATATTAGTTCATGATCACCATCAACAATTATATTTATATATTATTGTTTACTATTTGTTTTGAAATCAATTTTTAGTCACATTGTCTTTTGGTTTCAACCCTCATCTATATTATGTTTGACCCATTTTCTTATGCGTGAGTTGATTGTTGTTTGTTAAGGCTTAAACTCTAGAGTTTTCCTTCCCTATTGAATTTTAGTGTACAAACCACTAACGTCAAATTTTGGCACTGTTGTCGGGGACAGTGGAACAACTTTTGAATCTCATTATTTTGAGTAATTAAAACTTGTTCTTTTAAAATGATAACCATTCTATCTTCTTGAATCACTATGTCCTCCATGTTTTACATTGTCTACTCTCTCTTCACACACTAAGGGTGTATGTGATTCTCGTAAAGAGTTGACTCCACATGATTTGGCTTTAATCAAAAGATTGACATAATTTTCCATCTCTGAACCTAGCATACCAGAACATAATGGATGAGGAAGATATCAAATGAAGGGTGAATAAGACTCTAGCCTCCCAAAAAGAGGCCCTTGTCAAGGAGACAAGAGAAGCCATGGCTACTGAGCAGGAAGCTCTAGATGTTGCATCATAAAAAGAATAGTAGTAGAAGCAACTTAAGGACTTGTTCATACATAAGAACGCTAAAGCACATCATCTCATCATGCCCCTTGCTATGATTGGCTCGCAATTCAAGATCCATACACAATGGATCACCATGCATAAAAGCAGTGCTTTCACCAGATATAAGGGTAATAATTTCCAAGACCATCTCAAGCATTTCTCTGACCTATGTGCCTTGCACAAGATACTAGGTGTTTCTGACAATGCCATCAAACTACAACTATTTAAATATTCTTTGATAGATCAAGCCAACCATTGGTATAATACCATACAAGGAGACCACATCACAATGTGCAAAGGTCTCCAGTCCATGTTCCTTGAAAAGTAATACCCCCATCCCTCACCTATCAAATCAGGGGACAAATCACACAATTTTCCATGGTTCCAAGTGAATCCTTGGCTGAAGCTTGGGAGCGATTTAAAGAGCTCCTCTACCATTGCCCACATCAGGGAATTCCTCAAGTCCAACTGATCGAGACTTTCTATAGGGTTGTTGATGACAACATCAAGACTTTCATTGACACCTCATCAGGAGGTAACTTCATGTTCTAGAATTTTGAAATTGCTTGGGAAGCATAAAAAAAAATTATGAAGTGCAAGCCCAATCCAACCAAGGACAAGGTGGTGTCCTCATGGTATCCAAGGTTGAAGACAATCATGAGCTTAAATCCATTTCTAAATATCTTAGGAGACCCACCTTGAATGAAGACAATTTTGGATCCTCCTTTAATACATATGAAAGGAGGGGTCAACCACAACAACCACATCAACCACACCCTTTCCAACAATAAGTGAAGTCCGCAGATCTCTTTTGTGAGGCTTGTCTGGTCCATGACCATTCCACTCTACAATACCAACTCCTCTATAATGTTATGGTGAACAATGACCCAACACAGACTGAAGATGGGATGGACAATAGATGGAGATCTCAACTCCATCCACACTATAATCGGTCAAGCCTACTACAACCCCAACTAGATTAGAAACCATCATCGTTTCTAGTATGACAATCCATTCGATGTAGATAATCGATCACATCAATGGCCTTTTGAAGTGAATAATGAAGGCTATGACCCTCTAGGGTTCCACCACAACAACTAGTAGAACTTTAGGAACCAAGACAACTATCAGGGTAATTTTGAAAATCATGGCAACTACCAAGGACTGTGTTGACTCAAGGTCTAAATTGATTAAACCCTTGTTTTGATGATGACTAAACCATTCAACTTATTTGTGTCTAATGTTTATACTTGAGTGATTTCATATTAGGTATAAACACACTCCAAATGCCCTAACTTGCACATATCAAATTGGAGAAAAGACAAGTCAAAGTCAATACAAGTGCACATTTTTGGAATATGATGTAAATCCATTAGAATCATGTTGTAAATCACTTGTAATGATTGTATGACTTGTAATTAAGCTTATAAAAATCAAGAGAACTTAGATCGAATATTTAAGCACTCAAAAGCCATTTTCCAAAATGCACATCAGGCTATTCATAAGTCGAGTTGCAAACTCGACTGATCCTGATTGGATCTTGAAAATGAATTTTGATCGGTCGAGTTTTCATTTCACAGAACTCGACCGATCCCTCCATAGAACAAAACTGATTTAAGTGAATCAGTTGAGTTACCCCAGGATAAACTTGACTGATGGCATAAATTGGTCTTGTCACTTAGTGAGATCGGTCGAGTTACCTTTATAGAAACTCGACCAATTGCACTGTACGAAAAAGTGTAGAAAAGTGTTTCTAGTCGTTGTGGAGTTGCAACAATTGAAAATATATCTGTTGCAAGCCACAAAATGGCTAGTTTACATTCTTAAGTGTTACCAATGGCTTCTAGGCATCTTCAACTATAAATAGGACCCCTTGGGCTTCATCCCAAGGCTAGCCAAGCACTGTGAAGGTCCCTATTCTATAGTTGAGTGATCCCACAACCTCCTCTCTATCTCTCTAAGCTTAATAACTTGCTACATCCAATAGAGTGAGTAGGAGATTTGTAAGAGAGCTCGTCCTACATATATATCTTGTGAGGATCTCTCTTCCACCACCTCCCTATCTTTCATTTCAACCATGAAGATGAAGGTTCTCTCTCTTGACTAAGAGAGGTGAAGAAGAACAAGGGAAGGAGTCCCTTGGTGAAGACTTGTACCAGAGTGGGTAAGTCATTGGAGAAGTCTAAAGACTCATTGCAAAGTGGGTAAGCCCTTGGTAAGGTTGAAGACTCATTGTATTGGATATGTAAGTCCTTTGGTTGGTCTTTTATTGTAAGTATTATGAATGAATATAAGAGTACAATGGTTAAGAAATCCTAGAGGTTGACCTCTCTAGGTAGTGGACTAACATACTCCTAGTTTGGAGTGTGGAACCACTCTACATAGCTTGTCACTTGGTGTATGTTCAATCTCTCTCTCCCTTGCTATGTATGTTTTAGTTTCACTCAAACTTACTATTTAACAACCTTATCTTGTGATATATCTAGGAAGGTTTAATGAATTTTGTTTAAGTGCATTTAGCTCTATTCACCCCCCTCTAGAGCATCCAATCACCCATCTAGGATCCAATAATTGGTATCAGAGTGGGTCTTCTCCAAGTATACTTCAACAAGTAGGAGAAGATGGGTGACTACCAAGGTGAGAGATACTTTATTAACCTTCCAATCTTTGATGGGAGTAACTTCCTCTATTGGAAAAGAAGGCTACAATTCTACATCCAAGGATCAAGTCTTGAGATTTGGAAAATGGTGGACCATCCATACAAGCTATCGGTGACAAAGATAGAAGAATGGGACGAAGCTAACATGAAGAAAGCCACATTGAATGCAAGATAAATTAACATCCTCTATGCCACCATGAACTCTATCGAGTTCAACCAAATTTCTTCTTGTGAGACGGCCTATGAGGTATGGAGAAAGCTATGCATAACTTATGAGGGGACTCAACAAGTGAAGGAAAGCAAGGTCTACATGCTCAATGGGCTACTTGAGAATTTCAAGATGGGAAAGGAGGAGCAGATAGCCAACATGTACTCAAGGGTCAACACCATTATGAATGGTCTTGCTGTTCTAGGACATCCTATGAGCAGAGGAGAGATCAAATCAAAGATCCTTAGAACTCTACCCAAGAGATGGGAACCCAAAGTGACTTCCATTGAAGAAGTAAGGTCTCTTCATTATATCCCCATTGAAGAGCTCATTGGAAATCTACAAGCCCATGAAGTCACACTTGACAAGAGAGAAGAAGTTGAATGAAAAGAGGAGAAAGAGCTAAAGAGAATGAAGAAGGCTAAAATCAAGGCTTAAATGGAAGCAATTATCAGACATGGATCTCCATCCTCTCATGTTGAAGAAGATGTCATGTACTCCAAGGGTAGATTCTATAAAGGTAAGCATTCCTCCTCCATCTAGTTTCTCAAGTATAGAAAGAAGGGTCACTTCAAGATAGATTGCCCATAAGTCATAAAGACCCATCATCACAAGAAAAGAGAAGAGAAGTGGCACTCAAGCTCAAGTGACTCCTCAAACTCAAGCTCAAGTGAAGATTCAAGTGAAGGATCAAGCTCAAGCTCTAGTGTTGAACGAGGATGCCATTTTTCTCTTATGGCATCAAAAAGTGAAGACTCAAATGAGATAAATCTAAACTCTTTAGATAAAGAACCTTTAATTGCTATCATTAATTCTATTTGTTCCTCTCTTAAGTCCTCTAAAAAGAAAAGGAAAAAGCTTGCTAGAATTGTTGATAAAATGCATGTAGAATTAGATGATCTTAAACATGCTATTATTTTCTTACTTAATGTTAAGAATGCTTGTCTTATCCAAGTAGACTCTCTTAAACTTAAAAATGCTAGTTTTCTTGATATGATTAGATTTCTATAAGCTCAACCTCTTATGCCTAGTTCTAATGAAGAGCATGCTTTAACCGTTGATTCTCTCATGCATGATATTGATGTTCTTAAATCTGAAAACAAGGAAAAATATTTTGTTTTGCAAGGATTAAAATCTAAAAATGGGGTTTATCTTTCTAAGATTGCTTTGCTTGAAATAGAAATTGTCTCCTTACTTGCTAAACTCAATGTGCTTGAATCTTGTTCTAGTTCTACTAGTAGAGAGAATAATGTTTCTACTCTTCATATTGATATAGATTCTTATTTAACTAAAGCTCTTTGCTTAGAAAATGATCTTTTGCATGCTACATGAAATATAAATTATTTGTCTTCTACTATTGATTCCCTTATGCATGACAATGATAGTTTGAGATCTTCTTTGCAAAGATTCTTAGTTGGTAAAAGGAATCTTAATGATATCCTACACCATACTACTAAACAAATTGGCAGACATGGTTTGGGGTATGATAGTAGCCAAAGGAACAACAAAGGCAAATGACCTCCTATCTTTCATGGGGAATCCTCTAGTTCTGAGGCTATGGGCACATGCAGCTGTTGGAATGATATTGGCCACTATTCTACTTGTTGTCCTTTTAAGAAAGCACCTAAGAGTAATAGGACTTGGGTTGCTAAGCTAACCCCTCCGGCCCCAAAAACATGATTGGGGACAATTTGATCTTTCTTCTTGTAGGTACTTGCTAATGGATTGACTTGAGCTATTGAATTACAAATTGACTTCTCAATCCACATGAAAGAAGAAAGGTGAGATGTGTAGAGGGTGACAACAAGTGGAAAAAGGAATGGTAAGAACAAAGGTAAAGGTTTTCTTGCTTATAACAAATCCTAACTTGTTTTTGTCAAGTTAGTGTGCACTATGCATGTGGTTTTTGAGTCAAAAGTGGTATTTTGTGATTTTCTTCACACTCTTGCTCAAAACCCATTTCTATTGCTTTCATAGTGCATTACTAACTTGCTTACACATGTTTGGATATGGCTTATATCTTCAGAATGTCTCTAAATATGTTTTTATTAAATATATGTGCTTTTTGACAGAAGCTTTATCGGTCGAGTTTGTCCTCTTTGAAACTCGACCGATAGGCACAAATGGGTGTTGCCAATAGCTATGATCGATCGAGTTGTCAATACATAGAACTCGACCAAAAACATTGTGAATAGAATATACAGTTGGCTTTTTGGATGAGAATTTCCCTCTCAACTAGATTTTTCTCAACCAATGGCCTAATTCTTTGGCACTCCCTTGGTACCTTTATATATGCTCATTGCCATGTTCTTAAATTACTTTTCTTGCTTACAAATCTATCTCTCTAGTTGATCTAAATTGGTATATCTATATCTTGTAATTACTTGCTTTGAGTTATTTTACAGGTTTTGATGATGATCTCTTTGGATCTCTTGGTTGTGTCTTAAATTGCTTTCGTTGTGGTCTAACTTGCTACATCTATCTAGTTGTATATCTTGTTTTGATACAACCTTGAGGTTCTTAGTGGTAATCATCTTTTGGTAATGAAGCATGTTTGTTAGTGAGTTATATGCTTACTTGATTTTAAAATTACTTATCTCTTTGTTTGGATATATCTCTACATCTACGCAAAGCTTGCTCTTTAACTTGTGCATCTTTTGCTGTGATCTAGATCGTACTAGTAGTCCTAACTTGTAACATCATCTACTAGTAGTTCATATACATGTAGTTCTAGCCTTGTTTATCAAATGGTATATAACTATATGTGATGCTTGTATCTTGTTTCATACTTGCTCAAACTTGTTTCTTAAATTGCATATCTACTATCTTGAGCTGCTTACATAACCTTGTGATGTAGGATATATACAACTACATTGTATGTAGAATTTGGAGCATACTTGAAATTTTATGCAGATTTTGCTCCAGTATCAGATTTTGATGCAATACTAGTGTTTTTTTATGCAAAAATGTCCTTCTGAGCAAGGCTCATTGCTTTGCCATGCTGACACTTTTGGGGTAAATTCTGTCATCTTGAGGGTCAAAATTGCAATTTATTATTTTTCTACAACACTTTATCTTGCATTTTGGGTTGTTCAAGTGCATGCTTTAACTTGCTTTCATTCTATGCTTGGACAAGCCCCTAGTTGTGCTCTTCTACTCTCCTTATATAACTTTTTCTTATCTCCTTTCTTTTAACAAGTGGTGTTTCTTATTTCTTCATACCCCCACTTTTGAAATGACAAAGGGGGAGAAAGGTATGTCTTCTTTTGGCAAAAGAGGGAAAAGGCATGTCTTACATGAAGAGGAGAAGTATGTTCTTGTAAAAGGGAGATAGTAAAGGGGAGAAGACATATATGTGTAAAACATATATGAGTAGAAGACAATTATTCTATAAATGTTATGAAAGCAAACCAAGAAGGAGAAATAGAATCAATTAAAGGGGAGTATGAGAACTCCATGAGCATCAATTGAGGGGGATCATATGGACTCGATTCCATTAAAACCCCTTCGAAAGGTATGATTTTACTTAAATGCTTTCCATACATTTATGGAATGGTTTGTCATCTTCAAAAAGGGAGAGAATGTTGACTCAAGGTCTAAATTGACTAAACCCTTGTTTTGATGATGACTAAACTATTCCACTTATTTGTGTCTAATGCTTCTACTTGAGTGATTTCATATTAAGTATAGACACACTCCAAATGCCCTAACTTGCACATATCAAATTGGAGAAAAGACAAGTCAAAGTCAATACAAGGGCACATTTTTGGAATATGATGTAAATCCATTAGAATCATGTTGTAAATCACTTATAATGATTGTATGACTTGTAATTAAGCTTAGAAAAAATTATGAGCACTTAGATAAAATATTTAAGCACTCAAAAGGCATTTTCCAAAATTCACATAAGGCTGTTCATCGGTCAAGTTGCAAACTCGATCGATCCTGATTGGATCTTAAAAATGACTTTTGATCGGTCGAACTTTCATTTCACAGAACTCGACCGATCCCACTACAGACCAAAACTGATTTAAGTGAATTAGTCGAGTTACCCCAGGACAAACTCGGCTGATGGTCTAAATTGGTCTTGTCGCTTAGTGGGATTGATCGAGTTACCTTTATAGAAACTCGATCGATTGTACTGTATAGAAAAGTGCAGAAAAGTGTTTCTAGCCATTGTGGAGTTGCAACAATAAAAAATATATACGTTGCAAGCAACAAAATGGTTAGTTTTCATTCTTAAGTGTTCTCAAAGGCTTCTAGGCATCCTCAACTATAAATAGGACCCCTTGGGCTTCATCCCATGGTTAGCCAAGCACTATGAAGGTCCCTATTATATAGTTGAGTGATCCCACATCCTCCTCTCTCTCTCTCTCTAATCTTAATCACTTGCTACATCTATTAGAGTGAGTAGGACATTTGTAAGAGAGCTCGTCCTACATGTATATCTTGTGAGGCTCTCACTTCCACCACTTCCCTATCTCTCATTTCAACCATGAAGATGAAGGTTCTCTCTCTTGGCTAAGAGAGGTGAAGAAGAACAAGGGAAGGAGTCCCTTGGTGAAGATCAAGGTTGAAGACTTCGAGTAAGAGTGGGTAAATCCTTAGTGAAGGTAGAAGACTCCTTGCTCAAGTGGGGCAGAAGACTCCTTGCTCAAGTGGGTAAGTCCTTGGTAAAAGCTTCATCTGAGTGAAGGTGAAGTCAAAGGATGAAGATCCAAGAAGAGTGGGTAATTCCTAGAAGGCTGAAGACTTGTGCAAGAGTGGGTAAGTCATTAGAGAAGGCTGAAGACTCATTGTTAAGTGGGTAAGTCCTTGGTAAGGTTGAAGACTCTTTGTATTATATAGGCAAGTCCTTTGGTTGGTCATGTATTGTAAGTCTTATGAATGAATATAAGAGTGCAATGGTTAAGAAATCCTAGAGGTTGACCTATCTAGGTAGTGGACTGACATACTCCTAGTTTGCAGTGTGGAACCACTCTACATAGCTTGTTACTTGGTGTATGTTCAATCTCTCTCTCCCTTGCTACATATGTTTTAGTTGCACTCAAACTTCCTATTTAGCAACCTTATCTTGTGATATATCTTGAAGGTCTAATGAATTTTGTTTAAGTGCATTCAGCTCTATTCACCCCCCCTCTAGAGCATCCAATCACCCATCTAGGATCCAACAATTGGTATCAGAGTGGGTCTTCTCCAAGCATACTTCAACAAGTAGAAGAAGATGGATGACTACCAAGATGAGAGATACTTTATTAACCTTCCAATCTTTGATGGGAGTAACTTCCTCTATTGGAAAAGAAGGCTACAATTCTACATCCAAGGATCAAGTCTTGAGCTTTGACAAATGATGGACCATCCATACAAGCTATCAGTGACAAAGATAGAAGAATGGGATGAAGCTACCATGAAGAAAGATACCTTGAATGCAAGAGCAATCAACATTGTAAGGAGTGGGATCCACTCCCTACTAAAAAAAATTTGAAGAATAAAAAATCCTTTCTGAACACACTCAAAGGTATGTTGGAAAAGGTATAAATTTTCCAAATTTATTATGATGGTATGCAAAAGGCCAAAGTATAGTAGCAGAATAAAAATAACTGACTATATTCAACTTTCACAAAAGATTACACAAGGTCATCATAATATCCCATAAGGGTTTACATGTATGATACAACATAAGGATCTAAGTAGAGGGAAATGTAAACCATAACAACTTTGTCTCCAAGCTTTAACTCCTTAAGCTAGTCCAAAACTTTATGTCTTATCATCCAAGTCCTTCACCTAGGGTTGGAAGCATACCCCAACAAGAAGAGAAAATAGATGACATCAGTAAAGGCTGGTATGTGCATACTAAATAGGAAATTGAGCAATATATGGAATAAAGGACATAAAATATAAAAGGCTTCCCATAGAAAGGATAAGGGCCACCCAAATGGGCATAAAGAGAAAAGTAATTGAAATCATATGATAACAAAAGAATATTGCCTTTAATAAAACATAAAGATTGTACAATACAAGCACATGTAAAGAATTAGGGTACACACCCCATATCATCAACCTACATGCATGTGAGATAAACATAGCCCTAGAACAATATAAACACAAAGGCATTCAAGTCTCATAAACTTGAAACCTGATAGAGAAAGAAATACTGCCAATCTCCCAAATATATAAAACATGGGCCAAAAATCACACATCTTGCCCTGGGTATGAGGTTCCTTTCCATACCAAAAGAGCAGGGAATATCACATATACTCGACAAGAAATAACAAATCTGCCATAAAAACCAATGAAATTACACTACTCTAGTGCTACTGAATCACATAGCATGTTAAATGTAGAGGCAAGTAGAAAGTATAGTTAGAATATATAAACTAGTCACCACATAAGTGACCAACATATACATCCACCTCATAAGTGGGCAAAAGACATCACATGTCATGTTTTAGAGTTCAATCATGAACAAAGCATAAGATAAGAGTTCATAAGAATATCCATGATCACATGATCAATATCAAATAAGGTAGTTCACATGAACCATGATTTTTTAAAAGAAAATACATTGTGTATAGGCTAATGTCCATAGGACAAAGAGAATGAATAAGCATAGGTGAATTGCTCAAAATAGAAGAATAGGGGATACATCATACCTCAACTTCAGAGTCTAAATAGTCCAAGTCAAGCATAGGCCTCCAAAGAAACTCTAGGGAAGGTGGACATGTCCAATAAGTAAGGTTCCCAAGCTTAGAGAGGCTGGTTTCTCCAACAAAGCTCCTATCTCGAACAAGAAGCACCTTCTCCACTTTAGAGGTGAAAAATCCTACCAAAAGAACACAGAGATGAGGTTTTTATGGGTTTTGGGTGGGGTTTCACCATGAAAAGCCATGGTTCTGACCTGGAGGAAGGTGGAAGGAAGACTAACAACATGAAAATAGGGAAGAAAAGGAGGATACTTACTAGTTTTGGTCAAAATCATCAAGGAGGAGCTTAAGAAAATCTAAATAGAGAAATTCAGAACCCTAGGAGCCTTCTTCACCAAGGTAGGCACCTCCTTTTACCTCGAGACAACACCTTTGTGAAAAAATAGAGTAGGAATGATGCTCCAAGCTAGAGGAAATAAAGGAGAACAAGAGTTTTCAAATTGGGAGTTGGGAAGGGGTAGATATGGCTATATAAAGAAAGAGGTCTAGTATGAGGTGTCTATGAAACTTTCCATGTGTCATGTATAAGGGTGTCCATGGAGATGCAAGCCTTTATGGATAAGGAAGAAGTCAAGAACGAGGTGTCAAGTTACTTTTCATGTGTCCAATGCTAAGGGTGCCAATGGACATGAAAACCTTTATGGATAAGGAAGAAGTCAAGCATGAGGTGTCCATGGAGCTTTTCATGTGTCGTTAGCCTAGGGATTTCATGAACATGCAAGAGGAAAACTCATAGATGCTTCTTGAATATCAAATGTCAGTTTATGGACACCTATAGGCCATCTCAACTGACCTCCAATCAAAGAAATAACCCCATTGGTTGATAGCTTCTAAAGATAAGCTCATTTATAAAGAGAGTAATCCCTAAAATGCCCTTGAAAAGAAACACCTTCAAACCAAGCTGCAACCAGGTTCCCTATGGTTCAAAAACTCGATAATGGTAAGGGAACATATAATGATTATAATGCATGTGACAATTTGCAAAGAAAACCTCCCAATTGGGTAAATTGTAGAAAAGTCCAAAATGTACCTAAAATTGCATAACTTGCACAAACATCATCCAGATTGGACCAAACTTCATCCACAAGTTATCTTTTATGTGTTGAATATGAATTTGCCATTATTTACATATTTGGAAGTTATATAATCACATTATTCATTACTTATTCCTTTTACTCACTTTCTCTCTCCTAAACTTATCCTAATATTTCAAGGTTGTCCAAATTAGATGAAATTTGACATGTAGGTTAATTTTGGTATGTAGATTTCGAATTTGAAGTTTGTTTCCACTTTTGAGACTTATTTTTATGAGACATTTCATATGGATCATTATATAAATTATTCATCCAATTAAGTTTCATATGTGGCATATTTTATGTATCCATTATAAACCTAAGATTAATGTTAGAACATTAGGTTACATTAAGGTGATATATACATGCATTATCTCATTGGGGTTATACTAAACATCTATTTAGGTCTAACCTTCAACCTTGTTTGGCTAAGTCCAAAATGTCAACTTCCAGGGTAGGGCCCAAGATCTAGTATGTTACAACACACCACCCCTTAAAGGGATATCATCCTCGAAATCAAAACATCCACATATAAGAAAACAACTTATTCACCACCCCTTAAAGGATTAATATTATTAAGTCAAAACTATTATTTAGCTATAAAAGGTTCAACTACACTTCCTTACATCAAACTACATAAGCATCATGAAAAAAAAAGAAACATAACTTGTAAAGACTAACTATGAACTATGGGTTAACTTGCACTTGTCCATCCTCAAACAAGTCTTTACACTTGTGGGACTAGTTCAACATATTAGGGTCCCTAAAGATAAATCATATACATGTCGAAGGATACTATTGCCTAAAATCATGCTATTTTGAACAATTCATATCACCTTAGGCCAGGCCGATATCATATGGATTCGGGAGTCCTCGTATACCAAGCTAGTGGTGGAGAGGAAAATCTTTCCAGCCCCCAAACCCTAATCCTTTCTAGGAACCTTTTCTTTCAACTTCATGTCCTAGTAGCTGCCTAAAGGCCAAGCTAAACAACCTCAAGTTACTAGGGTTACTTATGCATCTTTTAGAGTATTTTAGGGATCTATTCATCATTATTCTAATGTAAAACTATAGGATCCTAAATCAACCCTTCATCATCTATTGATCAACTCTAGGTCAAACATGTCACTTAAAGGTAAGGAAAGTATTCTAACTAGGGAGACAAAATTGAAATAGTCAGATTTCGACTACCATGGGATCTAATACCATGCTGTAAGGAGTAGGATCCACTCCCTACTCAATTTTTTTTGAAGAATAAAACATCCATTCCGAACACACTCAAAGGTATGTTGGAATAGATATAAATTTTCCAAATTTATTATGATGGTATGCAAAAGACCAAAGTGTAGTAGCAAAATAAAAATAACTGACTATATTCAACTTTCATAAAATATTACACAAGTACATCATAATATCCCATAAGGGTTTACATGTATGATACAACATAAGGATCTAAGTAGAGGGAAATATAAACCATAATAACTTTGTCTCCAAGCTTTAAATCCTTAATCTAGTCTAAAACTTCATGCCTTATCATCCATGTCCTTCACCTAGGGTTGGAAGCATACCCCAGCAAGAAGAGAAAATAGATGACATCAGCAAAGACCGGCATGTGCATACTAAATAGGAAATTGAGAAATATATGAAATAAAGGACATCAAATATAAAAGGCTTCCCATAGAAAGGATAAGGACCACCCAAATGGGTATTAAGAGAAAGATAATTGAAATCATATGATAACAAAAGAATACTTGCCATTAATAAAACATAAACATTGTGCCACACAAGCACATCTAAAGAATTAGGGCACACACCCCATATCATCAACCTGCATGCATGTGAGATAAACACACCCCTAGAACAATTTAAACACAAAGGCGGCCAAGTCTCATAAACTTGAAACCTGATAGAGAAAGGAATACTACCAATCTCCCAAATATATAAAACATGGTCCAAGAATCACACATCTTGCCCTGGGTATGAGGTTCCTTTCCATCCCAAAAGAGCAGGAAATATCACATATGCTTGATAGAAAATAACACATCTGCCATGAAAACCATGAAATTACACTACTCTAGTGCTATTGAATCACATAGCATGTTAAATGTAGAGACAAGTAGAAAGTATAGTCAGAATATATAAACTAGTCACCACATAAGTGACCAATATATACATCCACCTCATAAGTGGGCAAAAGACATCACATGTCATCTTTTAAAGTTCCATCATGAACAAAGAATTAGACAAGAGTTCAAAAGAATATCCATGATCACATGATCAATATAAAATAAGGTAGTTCGCATGAACCATGATGTTCAAAAGAAAAGACATTATGTATAGGCTAATGTCCATAGGACAAAGAGAATGAATACGCATAGGTGAATTGCTCAACATAGAAGAATAGGGGATACAACTTACCTCAACTTCAGAGTCTAAACAGTCCAAGTCAAGCCTAGGCCTCCAAAGAACCTCTAGGGAAGGTGGATATGTCCAATAAGTAAGGTTCCCAAGCTTAGAGAGGCTGGTTTCTCCAATAAAGCTCCTATCTCGAGCAAGAAGCACCTTCTCCACTTTAGAGGTGAAAAACCCTAACAAAAGAACATGGAGATGAGGTGTTTATGGGTGCTAGGTGGGGTTTCACCATGGAAGGCCATGTTTCTGACCTGGAGTAAGGTGGAAGGAAGACTAAAAACATGAAAATAGGGAAGGAAAGGAGGATACTTACTAATTTTTGTCAAAATCACCAAGGAGGAGCTTAAGAAATCCTAAATAGAGAAATTTGGAACCCTAGGAGCTTTCTTCACCAAGGTAGGCACCTCCTTTTACCTTGGGACAACGCCTTCATGGAAAAATAGAGTAGGAAAGATTCTCTAATCTAGAGGAAATAAAGGAGAGAAAGAGTTTTTGAATTGAGAGTTGGGAAGGGGTAGATATGGCTATATAAAGAAAGTGGTCAACTATGAGGTGTCTATGAGACTTTCCATGTGTCATGTATAAGGGTGTCCATGGACATGAAAGCCTATATGGATAAGGAATAAATAAAGAAGGAGGTGTCAAGTTACTTTCCATGTGTCCAATGCTAAGGGTCCCTATGGACATGCAAACCTTTATGGATAAGGAAGAAGTCAAGCATGAGGTGTCCATGGAGCTTTCCATGTGTCCTTAGCCTAGGGATTTCATGGCCATGCAAGAGGAAAACTCAAAGAGGCTTCTTGAATATAAAATTTCAGTTTATGGACACTTATAGTCCATCCAAACCGACCTCCAATCAAAGAAATAACCCCATTGGTTGATAGCTTCTAAAGATAAGCTCATTTATAAAGATAAAGAGAGTAATCCCTAAAATGCCCTTGGAAAGGGACACCTTCAAACCAAGGTGCAACCAGGTGCCCTATGGTTAAAAAACTCAAGAATAGTAAGGTAATATATAAGGATTATAATTCATGGAAAAATTTGCAAAGAAAACCTCCCAATTGGGTAAATTGCAGAAAAGTCCAGAATGTACCTAAAATTGCATAACTTGCACAAACATTATCCAAATTGGACCAAACTTCATCCACAAGTTATCTTTGATGTGTTGAATATGAATTTGCCATTATTTAAATATTTTGAAGTTATATAATCACATTATTCATTACTTATGCCTTTTACTCGTTCTCTCTCCTAAATTTATCCTAATATTTTAAGGTGGTCCAAATTAGATGAAATTTAACATGTAGGCTAGTTTTGATATGTAGATTTCGAATTTGAAGTTTTTTTTCCACTTTTGAGACTTATTTTTATGAGATATGTCATACGACCCATTATCTAAATTATTCATCCAATCAAGTTTCTTATCTTCATATTACCACTAAAATGAGTTATGTGGCATATTTTATGAATCCATTATAAACCTAAGATTAATGCTAGAAAATTAGGTTACATTAAGGTGATATATACATTAGCTCATTGGGGTTATACTAAACATCTATTTAGGTCTAGCCTTCAACCTTGTTTGGCTAAGTCCAAAATGTCAACTTCCAGGGTAGGGTATGAGATCTAGTATGTTACAAACATCCTCTATGCTCCACCGAGTTCAACCAAATTTCTTCTTGTGAGATGTCCTATGAGGTATGGATAAATATATGCATAACTTATGAGGGACCCAATAAGTGAAGGAAAGCAAAGTCTACATGCTCAATGGGCTGCTTGAGAATTTCAAGATGGGAAAGGAGGAGAAGATAGCCAACATGTACTCAAGGCTCAACACCATTGTGAATGGTCTTGTTATTCTAGGACATGCTATGAGTAGAGGAGAGATCAACTCAAAGATCCTTAGAACTCTAGAGATGGGAACCAAAAGTGACTTCCATTGAAGAAGTAAGGTCTCTTGATGATATCCCCATTGAAGAGCTCATTGGAAATCTACAAGCCCATGAAGTCACACTTGACAAGAGAGAAGAAGTTGAAAGAAAAGAGGAGAAAGAGCTAAAGAGAATGAAGAAGGCTGAAATCAAGGCTCAAATTGAAGCTATTATGGGGCATGGCTCTCCATCCTCTCATGTTGAAGAATATGTCATGTACTACATGGGTAGATTCTACAAAGGCAAGAATTCCTCCTCCATCTGGTGCCTTGGTGCGTCCCCACTAGTGGTGCTTTTACACCCCATGAGGTCAGAGCGCATGGGATATGGGATTGTGCTTTTGAAATTTATAAACCTAAACTAGCTACCTACATCTACTAAAACACTACACCTGCAAGCGCACGGGGTCGTGTCATAGTATAGGAAGGTGGCAAGTAAAGGGTCGAACCACAGGGAAAAGAGGGGGCGCTAGAGCTAGGTTAGTTTAGCTAGGTTCCTACTGTGGAGACTAGGGTTAAGGGTTTAAAGGTGATTTTGATTGTTAAACTACTATGAACAAACGAGGAATTAAAGGCAAGAATGAAATCTATGTTAACCCTAGGTTAGATTAACACTAAGCAAGCAAGGAAAGACTAAGCTAGGTATGAAAAGGAAAGTTACACTAAGGAAAGAAAGAGAGAAGAAGTGCAATTAAAGAACTAAACTAGCATAAATAAGGAAAGAGCAAGGCAAGAAGCTAACTAAGCAAGAAAAGAACTAACTAAGCTAAGCAAGCACAAAACTAGGGTTTTAAGCAATAAAGAGATGTGTGGGCTGTTTAGGGGTATGAACTTATCACTTAAGTTTGGGGGTGACATATGAAAATTATGATTCCATTTAGATTATCCAAACCAAACAACAAGTTAGAGTCTAATGAATTAACCTAAGCTACTAACTGGCCATGGATATGCTAGGTTGTGTATAGAGGAACTAGTCCCTAACACCCCCTACTACCCTTACGAGGCTCAATTGGGTTAGGGGTTAGGTTCAATCCAATTAGAGTCTAATCAAGTCTAGGTTTCTAAATTAGACATTCCTAGGGCAATTAGGGGACGAGGGTAGTAATGGGGGGTGAAATTAGGGTTTTGGACCCCAATTCCCCCACATTCTAGCCTTGAGAAGGCTCCATACTAATTGCACTAGAATTACCTAATCTAGCTACTTAGATCTCTCACTTAGGTTTAGGGAGATTGATTAGGATGTAGGAAGATGGGAGGAAACCTAGGGATCCAAGAATTGGACCTAGGGGCAAATCCCAAAATTCACACATACAAGCAATTTGCCTAAATTCCTAGGTGATTTCACACACAAACCAACAAGCAATCCATGGAGAAAGATATAGAAATAGAATATAATCTTTAACAAATGAAATTACAAAGTTTACATGTCATTTTCCCCCAACATGGTATCAAAGTAACATATTTTCCCCCAAACAGCCCACCCAAGGGGCCTAGCTACTCATAACAAAGCAAAATACAAAAAGAGAGGAGAAAGAGGTAGAAGAAGCCACGGAGCTCGGTGTAGATGAAGAAGTCCTCCTCTCCAGTAGCTGCAGGGACGTCCCCTATCTTCTCCTTGGATGAAATGGTGTGGAATGATGGAGGGAAGTGGATGGAAGGCTTAGATATGGGGGGTTATGTGGTGGAAATGGTGAAATGGAGTGGATTTGAGGTGGATATGGAGTGGAATGGAGGGGATGGCGATTTGGGGAGCTAGGAAGGGGTAGAAGGTAGCCAACCCCCAACCCTCAGCTGTCACTAGGGCTTATATAGGGATCTAGGGGGTCTAGGGTTAAGTTAGGGGCAAAATGGGGAAAGTAGTGAAAACTAGGTGGATTTTGTGAGTAGCACGGCCGTGGTGGGTCACCACGGTCGTGGTGGGTAGGGTAGACCACGGCCGTGGTGGATGGGCATGGTCGTGGGTTTATTAGAATGTGGAGATCACATGGAGGTGTGCATGGATGGCCACGGCCGTGGGGGAGTCACCACGGTCGTGGTGGAGACCTATGGCCACGGTCGTGTTGATCCCCACGGTCATTTTGGCCATTTTCATCAATTTCTGGGAGTTTTACTGATTTTTTGTACTTGAAGCATGTCCACCACGACCGTGGGGACTCACCACGGTCGTGGTGGTGTCTCTCCCATGCATTTGAGCCTTGAACTTGATCATCCATGGAGGGTATTGCTTCAAAACTTTCTTTGACCACTTGGGGTAGGTTGGAAGTGGTTTTGGCCTCATTTTGAGCTCCTCCAAGCCTGAGGAAACCCTAGACTGGACCATCCTCTTTCCATGCCATCATATAGTGGACAAAGTACCTATAAAACATGCAAAAAGCCTCCATAAGTGCATTTGATATAAATAAGCATATTGGGGGAAATAACATGTAATCTAACAAGTATATATGTGGCTGAAATGCAAAATGACACAAGATAAAGCCCTAAAATAGGGCTGAATCACCACCCCAAACTTGAAACATACTTGTCCTCAAGTATGCTCCAACTCAATCTCTCTACAAACTTTTCACAGTCAAGACATGACAAATGCAATGTAAAAGATGATTATCGCTGAACGGGATCAAAGATGACTAAGTGCATGCATTTCACCTCTCTCCTCTCCTACTTTCACAAACCAATCATGAAAAGAGCACATAGCATATGAACTTCAAATATAGCGCATAGAATACACAAGTTATTCATATTTCTTCCATAAAGTTCCAGGTAAACCGTTTCATGGTGGCGTTAATCAAGAATGACTAGGAGTGTTGTTTCACATTCATGCATTCAATCTTATATTTCAAATCACACCAAATGACCCACATGGCTGTGTAAAAGGGAAAAATGAGCTAGGTTTGATGTTTCCTAGATCAATAGGTATGAAAGTGGAAGAAAGGGTTGCGGTAAGATTTTTCGAGTGTTTTTACACACCCATCTTTTCTTTATTTGAATGCTCTTAAATAGGAGCATCCTTTTATTTTGTTTTTGTTTTTGTTTTTTTTCTTTTTTTTTTTCTTGCCCTTGGTGTAGATAGGGCATATGGTGGATAGAGTGAAGCGAGGGGATAAAGATATGGCCACCCCCAAACTTTTGGAGGTGGCCAAGGCTGATATTTGCACTTTGGCATCCTTTCATGCGGTGGAGGGGTAAGAAGATGGTGAGTGAAAAGTCGGGTCAAAGAGGGGTCACATGTATGATTCTCCACATAAGACATCCTGCATGAAAATTAATCCAATACTTCATCCTAGATATCACACCACATGAATGAACAAGATGAAATTGGTATATCAATCAAGTGATTCCACAAACACTAAGCGTTTAAAGCTTGCTCAATTTCACAATTCAACCAAATCATCCACAAACACAAGAGAGGTGATGCACATGTAAAAAGTCAAGAATTGATACCATTTAGCAACAAACAATGTTAACTCACTTGCATTTGTCAAAGATCATCATTTTTACTCAAAATAGTAGAGATTGGGTCAAAATATACTTTTAGGAAAGAGATCTCAAATTTGGGCAAAATTGGCCAAAACAGTGCCAAGTTGGCCTTCAATCACATCTAAACTCTATATTATTGAACTTAAAGCAGTAAACAAGCAAATTCTAGCTAAAACATGCAAAAATTACCAAAAATCTACATGATATGCAATGCATGGAAAAAGAGCAAAATTTTTGAAAATTACGCAAAAATAGCAAGGAAACAAACTACATGGGATGCAAGTATGCAAAACAAGCACACAAAGTATGGATACACAAATATGAGAGATGGTTATACTGTTCAGTCATCTTGAGCAAAAACTTACAAAAAGGAACATAGAAGAAAGTGGGGTAAATAGGGGCTTACCGCCCTACCACCCCAAACTTTTAAGCCATGTTGTCCTCAACATGAAATAAAAGCTCAGAATGGTAGGGTAGAGGGCATGGAGTCGTGGTAGATAAATGCCAAGAGGGGAGAGAGATCCCAATGTGTCCATTGATCAGGGGATAGCCTCCACGGTCATGGTGTGCACCGCTCCCATTTTGGAATGCATGCAACACGGTCGTGTTGTGTGGCACGGCCGTGCTGATATCCTTTCCGTAGCTTCTCTATTGATTTGCAATTTTCTCTTCATTTTTGTTCTCCTCCTTGTCAATATCATCCATGCATCACTCTCCTTCCAATGTACATGTCCTAAAATGACATAAACAACAAAAACCATCAAGCATAAAGTGTGTGTGTGTGTGTTTTCTTGGAAAGTGTAAAAGCAAAGCAAAAGTATGAAAAATTGAAGTTTGGGTGAAAAAAATCCCAAACCTAGGTGGGTTGCCTCCCACAAGCGCTAAGTTTCATTCCTTCAACTGGGCTTGTTGTTCTTTCACCATCAACCATGGTCCAAAAACAAAATGTTTTCACCCCCATCATAAGCAATCCTTTCAAATGCTTTCCTTGATTGATCTTCCTCCCAAGGGTCATGCGAGCTTCGTAAGTCTTTTTCAGCAATTCTCTCTCCTTGGGGATCATCATCATTGATCTTAATCAGCCTTAAGACCCTCATAAATCTCATGACATAGGTTTTGTCTCTCTTGAGGAATGGGTCTTTATAGGCACCAAAGAGAGGGGTCTCAATCATATCCATTTGCTCATGGGAAGTAGGGGGAGCATGTGATAGTTGTGGTGGTGGCATCGATGTTGATGGCCCTTGGACTTTAGGTGGAGGAGGGCATTGAGGTTGCAAGGTGAATTGGTGGGAGGGTTGTGGTGATGGAGGTGGTAGAATGAATTGAGGTTGGAAGGTGAATTGGTGGGAGGGTTGTGGCAATGGAGGTGGTGGTGGTGTGTAAGGCTTAGGATAGCCTTGGAGGTAGGGTAGTGGAGAAAATGGATGGGTTCGTGCATCTTGGCCTTCCATCTTGTCTTCCTCGAATGGCTTGTCCCATGCACAAAGCACAACCAAAAAAAGATAACAAGTTAGTAAACCAATATACACAAAGAATGCAAAGAATGATGAATAAAGAATAGCAATGATGAGGGCTGTAGGAAAAGTCAAAGAAAAACTAACTAGCTAGGCCGAGCACCTCTAATCCCCGGCAACGGTGCCAGAAAGCTTGGTGCGTCCCCGCTAGTGGTGCTTTTACACCCCATGAGGTCGGAGCGCACGAGATATTGGATTGTGCTTTCGAAATTTATAAACCTAAACTAGCTACCTACGTCTACTAAAACACTACAACCGCAAGCGCACGGGGTCGTGTCGTAGTATAGGAAGGTGGCAAGTAAAGGGTCGAACCACAGGGAAAAGAGGGGGCGCTAGAGCTAGGTTAGTTTAGCTAGGTTCCTACTACGGATACTAGGGTTCAGGGTTTAAAGGTGATTTTGATTGTTAAACTACTATGAACAAACGAGGAATTAAAGGCAAGAATGAAATCTATGTTAACCCTAGGTTAGATTAAGACTAAGCAAGCAAGGAAAGACTAAGCTGGGTATGAAAAGGAAAGTTACACTAAGGCAAGAAAGAGAGAAGAAGTGCAATTAAAGAACTAAACTAGCATAAACAAGGCAAGAGCAAGGCAAGAAGCTAACTAAGCAAGAAAAGAACTAACTAAGCTAAGCAAGCACAGAACTAGGGTTTTAAGCAGTAAAGAGATGTGTGGGCTGTTTAGGGGTATGAACTTATCACTTAAGTTGGGGGGTGACATATGAACATTATGATTCCATTTAGATTATCCAAACCAAACAACAAGTTAGAGTCTAATGAATTAACCTAAGCTACTAACTGGCCATGGATATGCTAGGTTGTGTATAGAGGAACTAGTCCCTAACACCCCTTACTACCCTTACGAGGCTCAATTGGGTTAGGGGTTAGGTTCAATCCAATTAGAGTCTAATCAAGTCTAGGTTTCTAGATTAGACATTCCTAGGGCAATTAGGGGCCGAGGGTAGTAATGGGGGGTGAAATTAGGGTTTTGGACCCCAATTCCCCCACATTCTAGCCTTGAGAAGGCTCCATGCTAATTGCACTAGAATTACCTAATCTAGCTACTTAGATCTCTCACTTAGGTTTAGGGAGATTGATTAGGATGTAGGAAGGTGGGAGGCAGCCTAGGGATCCAAGAATTGGACCTAGGGGCAAATCCCAAAATTCACACATACAAGCAATTTGCCTAAATTCCTAGGTGATTTCACACACAAACCAACAAGCAATCCATGGAGAAAGAGATAGAAATAGAATATAATCATTAAAAAATGAAATTACAAAGTTTACATGTCATTTTCCCCCAACATGGTATCAAAGTAACATATTTTCCCCCAAACAGCCCACCCAAGGGGCCTAGCTACTCATAACAAAGCAAAATACAAAAAGAGAGGAGAAAGAGGTAGAAGAAGCCATGGAGCTCGGTGTAGATGAAGAAGTCCTCCTCTCCAGCAGCTGCAGGGACGTCCTCCTTCTTCTCCTTGGATGAAATGGTGTGTAATGATGGAGGGAAGTGGATGGAAGGCTTAGATATGGGGGGTTATGTGGTGGAAATGGTGAAATGGAGTGGATTTGAGGTGGATATGGAGTGGAATGGAGGGGATGGCGATTTGGGGAGCTAGGAAGGGGTAGAAGGTAGCCATCCCCCGACCCTCAGCCACCACTAGGGATTATATAGGGATCTAGGGGGTCTAGGGTTAAGTTAGGGGCAAAATGGGGAAAGTAGTGAAAACTAGGTGGATTTTGTGAGTAGCACGGCCGTGGTGGGTCACCACGGTCGTGGTGGGTAGGGTAGACCACAGTCATGGTGGATGGGCATGGTCGTGGGTTTATTAGAATGTGGGTATTACAGGGAGGTGTGCATGGATGTCCACGGCCGTGGGGGAGTAACCATGGTCGTGGTGGAGACCTATGGCCACGGTCGTGTTGATCCCCATGGTCATTTTGGCCATTTTCATCAATTTCTGGGAGTTTTACTGATTTTTTGTACTTGAGGCATGTCCACCATGACCGTGGGGACTCACCACGGTCGTGGTGGTGTCTCTCCCATGCATTTGAGCCTTGAACTTGATAATCCATGGAGGGTATCGCTTCAAAACTTTCTTTGACCACTTGGGGTAGGTTGGAAGTGGTTTTGGCCTCATTTTGAGCTCCTCCAAGCCTGAGGAAACCCTAGACTAGACCATCCTATTTCCATGCCATCATATAGTGGACAAAGTACCTATAAAACATGCAAAAAGCCTCCATAAGTGCATTTGATATAAATAAGCATATTGGGGGAAATAACATGTAATCTAACAAGTATAGATGTGGCTGAAATGCAAAATGACACAAGATAAAGCCCTAAAATAGGGCTGAATCATGCCTCAAGTGTGGAAAGAAGGGTCACTTCAAGATAGATTTCCCATAAGTCATAAAGACCCATAATCACAAGAAAAGATAAGAGAAGTGGCACTCAAGCTCAAGTGACTCCTCCAACTCAAGCTCAAGTGAAGATTCAAGTGAAGGATCAAGCTCAAGTTCTAGTGTTGAAGGAGGATGCCATTTTGCTCTTAGGGCATCAACAAGTGAAGACTCCAATGAGGTAAATCTAAACTCTTTAGATTAAGAACCTTTAATTGCTATCATTAATGCTAATCGTGCCTCTCTTAAGTCCTCTAAAAAGAAAAGGAAAAAGCTTGCTAGAATTGTTGATAAAATGAATGTAGAATTAGATGGTCTTGAACATGCTAATACTTGCTTGCTTAATGTTAAGAATGCTTATCTTAACCAAGTAGAGTCTCTTAAACTTGAAAATGTTAGTTTTCTTGATAAGATTAGATTTCTAGAAGCTCAACCTATTATGCCTAGTTCTAATGAAGAGCATGCTTTAATTGTTGATTCTCTCATGCATGATATTTATGTTCTTAAATACGAAAACAAGGACAAAGATTTTGTTTTTCCAAGATTAGAATCTGAAAATGGAGTTTATCTTTCTAAGATTACTTTGCTTGAAACAAAAAATGCCTTCTTGCTTGCTAAAATCATTGTGCTTGAATCTTATTCTAGTTCTAATAGTAGAGAGGATAAAGTTTCTGCTCTTCATATTGATAGAGATTCTTATTTAACTAAAGCTCTTTGCTTATAAAATGATCTTTTGCATGCCAAAGAAAATATAAATCATTTGTCTTGTACTATTGCTTCCCTTATGTATGATAGTGATAGTTTGAGATATTCTTTACAAAGATATTTAGTTAGTAAAAGGAATCTTAATGATATCCTACACCATACTACTAAACAAATTGGTAGACATGGTTTGGGGTACGATAGTAGCCAGAGGAATAACAAAGACAAAGGACCTCCAATCTTTGATGGAGAATCCTCTAGTTCTGAGGCTATGGGCACATGCAACTATTGCAATTATATTGGCCAATATTCTACTTGTTGTCCTTTTAGCAAAGCACCCAAGAGCAATAGGACTTGGGTTGCTAAGCTAACCCCTCTGGACCCAAAAACATGATTGGGGACCATTTCATCTTTCTTCTTGTAGGTACTTGCAAATAGATTGAATTGAGCTATTGAATTGCAAATTGACTTCTCAATCCACATGAAATAATAAAAGTGAGATGTGTAGAGGGTGACAACAAGTGGAAAAAGGAATGGTAAGAACAAAGGTAAAGTTCTTATTGCTTATTACCAATCCTAACTTGTTTTTGTCAAGTTAGTGTGCACTATGCATGTGGTTTTTGAGTCAAATGTGGTATTTTGTAATTCTCTTCACACTCTTGCTCAAAAACCATTTCTATTGATTTCATAATGCATTACTAACTTTCTTACACATGTTTGGATATGCCTTATATCTTTAGCATGTCTCTAAATATGTTTTTATTAAATATATGTACTTTTTGATAGCAACTTTATCCATCGAGTTTGTCCTATTTGAAACTCGACCGATAGGCACAAATGGGTGTTGCCAACAACTATCATTGATTGAGTTTTCAATACACAGAACTCGACCGAAAACACTTTGAACAGAATATACAGTTGGCTTTTTGGATGAGAATTTTCCTCTCAAGTAGATTTTTCTCAACCAATGGCCTAATTCTTTGGCACTCCCTTGGTACCTTTATATATTCTCATTTCCATGTTCTTAAATTGCTTTTCTTGCTTACAAATCTATCTCTCTAATTGATCTAAATTGGTATATCTATATGTTGCGATTACTTACTTTGAGTTGTTTTGTAGGTTTTGATGATGATCTCTTTGGATCTCCATGGAATAAGATTCAAGACATAAACAAGTGTTTTTACTTTTGATACTATTTGTACAAAGTTCAATACCATGTTATGGAGTTAATTGTAGCTTTGGTCTCGAATTGTATATTTATGGAATTTTGGTTAGACATTTGGTTTGCGTGACTAGCACTATAACATGCAACATTTATATCCCAATAAATGTCAGAAATATCAATCTTAATGATGCCTATAAAATGTTATGCTCACAAATAAACAATATAGAACTTTGCACTCTATAGGTTTAGGGACTCATATTTCTCACATGATTGGCCAAAATTACAATGTCATTCAATGCATATTGGAACAATTTTCTACTAAAACATCTTATATGACCCATATCAACACACAAACTACCATGATAGGTCTGTAATCTTTTTCTTGGTAAAATGATAAAGTGTTTATCTTTTAATGCATGAGATGTCATAATAAGACTAATCATCTTGCATTCATCAATGCCTCTCTTTGTAGTATCTTGTCTTACTTTATTAGTTGTATCTCCCTCCCAAAAAGTCTTAAGATGGCTTTAGATCAAATTAGAAAAAAAATTATAGGACAACACAAGGGTACAAAAAAATACATTTGATAAATTGATGTACTTCATGTCAATCAAAGAAGATGAGGGGATGGGGTATCATCAACATTAGGACTTCATCCATTGTATCTTCAATAATGTATCAGAATCTATCACTAATTGCAATAATTGCACTTAGTTTGACTATGTTAGATAAAAAAAACTACTAAACATGCTCCATGGAATAAGATCCAAAACATAAACAAGTGCTCTTACTTTTGGAACTATTTGTACAAAGTCCAACACCATGTTATGGGCTTAATTATAGACTTGGTCTTGAGTTGCACATTAATGCAATTTTGGTCAGATGTTTGGTTAGGGTGATTAGCACAATAACATGCAACATTGATATTCTAACTAATGTCAAAATTATCAATCTTTGTAATGCCCTATTAAATGTTATGCTCATGAACAAACACCATTCAAAAGAACTTTACACTCTATACATTTGGGGTCTCAAATTTCTCACATGATCAGCCACCTTTGTAATCCACACAAGAAACTAGTAATAAATTGGTATTGGGGATGATGCTTACAATCATTTTATCCAGATCGGGAACAACTCTTTTAATGACAAATATTTTTGAAAATAAATTACCTTCCAAAGTACATGCATTATTTGGTTGATAGTCACAAAAAACTACTTTTCCAAGAGGTGTGGCACAATACACGTCATTCTGGCCTTCGATTTATACATTTTCTAATTTATTTATGAAGGTATCTACCATATTCTTTTATTTCCTCTTTGAAAAACTCATTATGTCACATATCTTCCATAGACAACAACTAGTAATATACATTTTATTGCAACCAAAATATGTTATTAGAAGAGGACACATGTCTCTATGTGAATCATCATAATAAATCAAGAAATATAGAGATTTGCATATTTTGACATAACAATTTGGAAAAAAATCATCAATATTTTGAATGAAATAGTAATTGCAAAGATATAATTATTAACAACATTCCTAAGACATTTTCATTTTGAAGAAGTTTTCTATATTAGCTGATGCTTCATGTACCTTTAAGAGTAAAATGGCTCCATGGACCTTCTCCATCTCACTAAAAAATAATGGGAAAACTTTGACGGAGCTTATAAACTTAGAGGATGTTAGTGATTCAGTCTCCCCTAATTATGA
The DNA here is from genome assembly GCA_963693085.1 of Alisma plantago-aquatica. NCBI lineage: Eukaryota > Viridiplantae > Streptophyta > Magnoliopsida > Alismatales > Alismataceae > Alisma > Alisma plantago-aquatica. The sequence goes on along the minus strand of OY856415.1, from coordinate 34,950,824 downwards.
CCTGGTACCCCCTGAGTACGATATTAGTCAAGTAGTGCCCTTATTGGGAGTTTGAATGCTAAGATTATCTTGTGGCTACACCATGTGCTTTGTTTGATGATTTGGCTGGTTGACCATAGCCCTTGATTTCTTGTTGTTTGCCTTGTTCTGTGATGATCTATGTTCTAACATGGTACCACACCACTTTTGCGAACTATGCTTACTTTATTTTAGTTTGCTCATTTTAATATGCCTTACCTATAGTGATTTTGTTTTGTATTTGGGAACACATTGCCATATGTTGAACGAGTAGGGACACCTATGGCGCCCCATTTTTAGATCTTCCTACCTATTATAATCTGTATAATCATCCACATTCATTGTTTAAATTCTTACTGTAATACACCGTATCTGATCATGGGGCCAATTTGTCATGCGTACTTGTGTTAAACCATGATATATCTCTAGTTTATCTCCCACTTATCTTTAGAACCTTCACTAGGGCTTTCTATTAGGGGAAGGAGAGGTCCTTATGGATCCCCCTGGCCCCTTATCTCCCGTGACTTCCCCTCTTCCTCCCTCATCCGTGCTTCTCATGCCTCACCCATTTCTCCATCTTGTCTTGATTTGCTGATTGGGGCATGATGTTTTTCTACTCGGCAGTGGGGTCTAGTTAGTTCCCATTTGAAGGCCTCTGAAGGTGACTTCCTTGATGGTCTTCCAGAACCTCTCTTTAGAGCTACTTGTGGTGCTTTGTGTCCGTGGGTGTCTCTTTCATTGACAAATATGCTAGATCCTTTAGAATAGAGTGTGTACAAGGCCTGGCAAGGATGGAGTCACCTATGTTCTGGCGGATCCAGGTGATGCTGCCTTTAGGCCAACCAGTGCTCCCTCACCACTTGATGGGTTGTATCTCTCTGGTCCTGCTATGTTGGTGAAAACTACAAATAGTGACTCTAGTTGCATTTCTACCCCCACCCCTCTCATCCACACAAGCTTCACCTGGGCTAAATCTGCTATCAAAATAACCCTTTCCCCAAAAGGGCATGTTGTAGGTTGGACCCTTGCCTTGGCCTGTCTTGGTTGGGATTCTCACGGTCATGGCGGGTGTGGTTTGGGTAATCCTTCACACGAGTATCTTCCTACCTTGCTATCATTGGCTTCAATCTCTAGTGCCTTCCAATTACATGAAGGTTGCCACCTAGAGTGTTGCCCTTGGGCCTTACCAAGGTTTTATGACCCCACCCCAAGTTACCCACCATTAAAGGAATATCATAGGGATAAGGATCATAATCTCATTTTTCTAGGATCCATGTGTAAGAAAAAAAACAAATAATAACATATATTTCATTTGTATTGAATGGTACAAAAGGTTGCTAATTTCTCCTAAGAGATGTTCAAGATTTTCCAAGTAAAGAAAGACCACATGAAGAGATATATTACATAGAAGAAGATACCATGAATACTATAGAGCTAATCCTCCTTTTGGCATTAACTTTATATTCTTCAATGTAATCATTTGAATCTCCAATTCTTCACATCGTCAACATTTAATGCAATAAAACTACTTAAACACTGACAAACAAAGCATGTTATAGTATATTTCTATACTGTATATATGTACACATAAAAAGTGTGCATGTACATATATAAAAATATATTGTTCAACATTCAAATAATAGCACATTTATGAACTGATATATTCTTGTAGATATATAATCCATTATTGTCATTCTACTTCAGGTGTAATTACTTATCTTTCCATCATTGGACTTAGGTGAAGTACCCCTTAGTAATTTGATCCTAGGTTCAGAATATCGTATTGTTTTCTTATATGATACAAATTAGAATTATATTGATATAGAAGTATATAAACATCCTAGATATTTATCATACAATTCAATTATCAAGACATCATAAAAAATCCTTAAAAGTTGATACTTTTAATTATTCATAAAAATAACAATGTACCTTCAACAGAGAACACATGCAATATTATCTTTGCACTTCAATTATATGATCCAAACAACCCAACAAATGTAGATCCAAGCAATCAATATGATCTAAAAATATACATAACCTTAACATGTCATCATTTTCTCCATATGGTACTTTATTAGGTCTAATGTGAGTTCTAGACAAGGGTTCAGGGATGATATTAAGGTTAAGTCTTGAAACCTTGATTTTCATATACATGGGCCTAATGGTTTATAAACCTTAACTAGATGACATATTATTCTTATATATTTGGATCACATTATTATTGAACATCATCTTTGATAAGTTTAGTATTCTATTTATCAAAACTTGGGGATTGATTAAGGTTAAGAGTCACAACCCTAGAACTATCTTACTATGAGTCATAAGGGTTAGAGACCCAAATTAAGCATAAGGTGTATCCCTAAAATACATATTAGTAATATCATAGTCTTATCATTAGATTAGATTATTTTTCATCAATTGATAAAGATATACATATTATTTCATGAATTCAATGGCTTTCATATAATTATTATTATCAAAACATGCTCTAACATATACTATTGAACTAAGATCATAATTAGGCATTGAAACCATTTTATTTGTAATCTACACATTTTTATGATCATTTAGGTATATACTTTTAATATATTCTGACCTACCAATCATTTTCTATAATTATTGTAAATTAGACCTTAACTACCCAATATGGGCTTGACACATTAGAAAACATTATCTATTGGTATTTCCATGGGACTGGGTAACAACCCATGGGAAAAAATCACATCAGTGCCATGTTCCAGTGCAGATTGGGTCTTGAGTTGGTGATAAAGTAACCATGTACCTCTCTATCAATGTGCTTTGTGCTAGCGCATATGAAGGTACTCTTCAGTTATTTACCCCTAGGGAGTCTTCTTCCAACAACTTTGGATGGTGCTCCATCTACCCATGGCAATGTCAACCATAAGGTTGACTCATTTCCTAGGCATGGTGGCACCAACCATGGGTAGAGACATACCCGAAAAGCACTTGTAGACTTGGAAAGCCCCTAGGTTGAGCTAGAAAAATGATGAGAGGTTGTTGTGAGGTTGGAGTTCCATGTCTAATAAAGTTATACACATAATGAATACAACGAGAAATTAGCTCACTCACTATCGCTTTGAAGATGGGTAGTGATCCACAATGTCTTCATGAACCTATCAACACTCACATCATGCTCTGGGGTGGTCAACAACTATGACATCCACTTCTTGGTGGATGCATGTGCTGGTGGTGAGATGGCATGGTTAGTGGCAGTGTGTGAGGCATATAGGGTTAAGAGGGCATTGGGGTTGGGTATCTTTATTTTGCCTCTCTTATTAATTACACTTTGGTGAGAAGGGTCTCCAATTTCATGATATATCCATATCTAATGACTCATCCTGTCCAAGGAGAGTCTATACTTAGATGCCTTCACAAAATTTCATTCAATGTGTTAACTACCATTAGACATTTTACTTGAGATTTCTTTCACACGTATATATATATATATAGATATATAGATATATAGATATATATATATATATATATAGATATATATATATATATATATATATATATATATAGACACACACACAGATATATATATATATATATATATCCATCCAGGGCATTAGGCCAAATTCACACCCTTTTTATTCAGACTTAGGTACCTATAGATGCACCATTTATTACATTTCTTGCAATGTATTTTGCTTACCATTACATATTTACCCTGGGGTTTCCTCAACAAGGTTTTCATCTGTAAATATATTACAACTACACCTCAATTATTAAGGACAACTAATAATGACTAGGTGGTTGTACACACTTTTTTGCCTTATACTCGTACCACCCCATCATATCCCATCCCTTTAAGTTTAGGTCCCTGAAGGACATTCAAGTTTAGTTCAATTCTTAGAATGAGGTTAGTGAATTCAACCTTCTAGGAAAGGTCCTAACCTAGGGTGCCTTCTTGGCTTTCAAGAGGAAGTTAGGCTCTCTGGCCATAAACTGAACCCATGAGTTTAGGATTATGCCTCCTCCATAGGTCTTCTACCATTCTTAGGTTGACCCACCCTGGGTTTGACACCATTCCTAAAACATGAATTGAGGGTCTAATACTTTTCCTTAATTAACTACTTATTTCATGTAAATAAAAATCCCTTTACGTGTATCATGCGTGCATGACTGCTTGTACCCAATGTACTTGCATGCATGTGAATCTACAAATACCTAATATGTGGTACCCAAACCCATTTGAATCCTTCTTTCCTTTATCCTTGGTTAGGGTTTGTTTTGGTAGGGTTACTATTTTTCATTCATTATTTGTATGCATGTACCAAATTAGGGTGTTGATCAACATTAAAGGTTAAGTTCTACATCATATATTTTTATCTTCCGTTTACCCCCCTTAGGTTTTTATAACCGGATGGGTTATCCAATCTCAATTCCATCATGGATGACTAGATTTTTCCCACCATACATCATGTCACAACGTCTATATCTATATGTATGTAATTAAAATTATATATATTTTAACCGACGGAGGATGCCTTACTCTTAATTCTAATGGAAACCGAAACTCTAGATGAGGAGAGTGAATTCTAGGATTCGGAAAACAAATAGATGATAAGGGAACAAAATTGAATATGAGAATACCTATATGTATTTTACTTTTGGAAAGAACCTTAAACTTTGGCCCGGTGGGATTCACAGAGGCATGAGAGTCCTCTTTGACAAACTAGTGATGTGGAGGAAAACTTTGCTAGCACCTAGGTTGTGATCCTTTTTAGACACCATTGTCTTAAAAAAGGCCTTTATAATTTCCTTAAGTCTTTAATGAACATATAAAAATATTAATTATTATAAGTTACTTGATAAGTATGTGTTTTGATACCAATTGTTATGACCCCTCCTCCAGTTACCCACAATTGAAGGCAGATCATAGGGACAAGGATCATAATCTGTTTTTCCAAGATCTAGACTTGAGAAATAACAAATAATTTCATTTAGAAACTTTGAATGATACAAAAGTTTTTTGATTTATCCTTAAAGGAGTTTACATGATTTTTCAAGTAAAGAAAGACTACATGAAGAGATATACTACATGAAAAATGCTATGATGAATACTATCTAACTAATACTCCTTGTGACATTAATTTTATACTCTTCAATGTATTGATCCGAATTACCAATTCTTCATATAATCATTAACATAGTCCAACTATCTAAAGATCGACAAACAAAGCATGATTCAATATACTTCTATACTGTGTACATGGCTTCATATAATAGTGTGATTGTACATATAGCAACATATTTAGTTCGACATTAAAATAAATGCACATATATGAACGTGTATAATCTTGTATATATCTAATCCATGCTCGTCATTCTACTCCGTGTGCAATAACTTCTCTATTATCCATCATGTACTTAGGTGACCTACCCCTTGTTAGGTTTGACCATGGGTTCATAATATCTTATTATTTTCTCATATGATACACATAATAATTATATTTATCAAGAAATAAATAAACATCCAAGTTGTTTATCATACGATTCAATCATCAAGAAATCATAAAAACTCCTCAAAACTCAATACTTGTGGCTATTCATAAAATAACCATGAATCTTCAACAAAGAACACCCGGTATTATCTTTTCACTTAAAGTATATGATCTGAACAACCAAGCATATGTATATCCAATCAATCAATTCGATCTAAAATTTTACATAACCCTAACATATCACCATTGTATCCATATGATACTTTATTAGATCTTACATGAGTACTAGATCATGTTTTAGTTTGATATTAGGGTTATGTCTTGAAACACTAATTGTCATATACATGGGCCTAATGACTTATAATCCAAATTAGATGCATTGATCATTCATATATATATATATATATATATATATATATATATATATATATATATATATATGGATCTTATTATTATTCAACATCATAAAATTATTTCATTGGGGAAACATATTATGTAACTTTAGCATTCTATTTGTCAAAACTTAGGGTGTGAATTCAGTTAAGAGTTGTAACACTAATTCTATATTATTTTAAATATAAGGGTTAGAATTCCTAATTAAGAATTAGTTTAGTCCTAAAGCAGATCTTACTCATATCATAGTCTTATCAATACATTAGATCATTTTTATCAATAGAACAAGATATACATATTATTTCATGTAATAAATGATTTGCATATAATTATCATTATCAGAACATGGTCTAACATATTGTTTTTGAACTAGGACCACAGTTAGGCATTGAAACCATTTTACTCATAATCTTCATGCTGCTTCTAATCATTTTGGTATATACTTGTAATATATTCTGACCTACCGATCATTTCCTATAATTATTGCAAATTAAATTTTACTAACCAATGAGGGTTTGACACATCAACAATGATTATCCTATTTCTATTACCACAGGGCCGGTTGACAGCCAATGGGAAAAAGCCACATCAACACTATGGTCTAGCGTGGGTTGGGTTTTGAGCTGGGGCTAAAAGACCCATGTACCCCTCCCTCAACATGCTTTGTGCTAGCACATAGGGAGGTGCACTTTGGTCATTTACCCCTAGGGAAACTTCTTTCTTCTCGTGATTCTAGGTAGTGCTCCAGCCAGGCATGTGAGGTCATCTAGAAGATTGACTCTTGTTTCCAAGGCATAGTGTCACCAACTGAAGGTAGAGCTCAACCGAAAGGCTCTTGCACACTTCGAAAGCCCCTTGGGCTGAGCCAATAGATGCTGGCAAGCTGGTCCCAAGGTTGGATTTCCATGGCAAAGGCAAAGATACACAAAGTAAATACATGGAGCAATTACCTCACTCGTAATTTCTTTGAAGACAGGGTGAGATTTACAACAATTTCACAAACTAATAAAAACACTCATCATGCTCTGGGGTGGTCAACAACTCTGACATCCACTTCTCAATGGATGTATGTGTCACTCAAGAGATGATAGTCTTGGTGGAGATTTTTGGAGTATCTGGGGCTATGAAGGCACTAGGTTGGCTATCTTGACATACTGAAAGATAAAAAATATCTTGTATAGACTCTACATGCAATGGATCACCAAATGAGAGGCAACATGTTATCAAAATATTTTGGGACAATTCTCATGATCCACTATGATGGTTAATCTTATATTTGTTGGGACCTTCTCAATCTCCTAAAAAAATTGACAAAGAATCTTATGATCTTATTGACTATAGAGGGAGGGGAATCTATGGAAGTTGAGGTCTCATTTTCTTTAGGAGTCTGGTTCAAAGATCAACCGGAGAAGGAATCCTCCCTACACACCTTCACACATAGATCCATAGTTTGGGTTTGAATGGACTCCCTCCATATATATATATATATATATCACTTTTCTTATTCTTCTAGATAAAGAACCCCATATTGATAAATAATTGTCCAGGACATGTAATAGCTCCTATCTATCCCAAATTTTTGGGTAATCTTGCTTTTGCTATTATCCTCTCTTTGGCAATAGATTGGGTCTAAAAAAATTTTAACTACTCCAAAAGTGTGAATCAAAATTTATTAGATAATTACTAAATTAATTACCTATGTCAAGAGATATCTCTATATTTTTCTTCCATAATATAATATCTTGATTGCACACCAACAAAATTTATCATTCATAATTATTATAATCTTTAGATACTTAATTCCTCAATTTGCATTCCAAGGACCTGTATGTAAATCCTAATTGGCCCAATCAGCCTTGAATTGGGTTTTAGGGCCCATGGCCTATACGTTCATCTTCAAAAGGTTCCATAAGATTTATAATCTTCTTGATTAGAATATTAGAATTTGATATGCCATATTATCTCAATTGAAGTATCTTAATAATACAATTGCTCATTCTTTCTTTACTTACTAAAATTGACGACTAAATCTAAATCCAGGGATTACATTCATCAACTGAGGTGATCATATTCCCTTCATTATTCTCCTTTGATTCTCACATTATATTATTGAATTAGATATAAATATATAAATTTTGAGGATGTTACACAAGGCACAAGGTGCTGCTCCACCTGTTGATCATCTTATGAGTGACATGGATTCAACAACTTGGGGGCTTCCCCCCGCCAAATTTGATGCATTTCTTTGCCTTTTCTTACAGTTTCTTTATGGTTGTCTTCCCCAAGTTGGTTCCTTACTACCATCTTTACTCACAACATGGGGTCCAAACATAAAATCTCCACCCAGTCAATGATGATGTGGCCCTTTGTGGCTAGGGTTTTTAGGCGGTGGTGTTGAGGGGTTCTCAACCTTGGTACATGTTTCCAATAAGCACATGACCAATTCAACCCTAACCCATGGTCAGGTGGGGGACAAGATTGAGTGTGGAACATTAGATTTGGAAATAGAGATGGTCTTTGTTTTCATCTATGAAAATGGGGTTGTGAAAAATATATGGATTTGATGGAGTCGCCACCGTGTTTTTATGTGGTAAAACCCAAAAAACCATGTTAAGATGGCTCATTATGGATAAAGCATAGGTGAATCAGTATAGATCTGAGATCAGCATGCCCAAGTTACATAATAGGAAAGGGCTGCAAAGTTGGTACCCTAACTCGCCCATTGAAGAGGGTATTGCAGTGGTGATTTTAAGATAAAATCAAAGGAGAAGGACACTAGAGAAGGGTGGCATTGTGGAAACAGTTGTGATTGAAACAAATAATATAAAATATAAGTGAAACAATCTATTTTGTTGCCTTCGGAATGGATCCTTCTTTGTGAGGAAGGGTGAAAAGGGGGTTGTTTTTTGGAGGTTGGAGGTCAAAGAAGATTCCCAAGGTTTCACGAGAGAGGTTCTCTCATGAAACTTCAGAGATTCGAGGTCAAAGGAGAATATTGAGATTTCACGAGAGAGGTTATCTGATGAACTTTCTCTGTAGTATTGGCTCTAGATTGCTCTCTCGGATGTGCTTTGGGTATGTTTGTCTCTCTTTCTACCTGATTAACTAGCCGTGGGTTTTCACGAGAGAACCTATTTTGTAAGTTATAAATGGAGTTTCCCTTGCTTATCTCCTACATGAGTGGGTGACATGGAGATATTTTCCAACTTCCACTTCCCACAAGGGGGTGGTCTTTGTAATCATGACTGAGTCATGGGTAGTTAAGCCCTGATGGATCAAGTCCAATTTTCACGAGAGAGGATGGCTCGTGAAAATGTGGTCACTAATATTAATAAAAAGGATGTTTTATTGGTTCTCTCTTTTATGGATAAATTCTGTGAAGATATTTTCTAAACTCTCATTGTCCACAAGAGAGTTTCTCTCATCATCATGACTAGGTCCTAGACATCTAAGACCTGACTGACTCGTTGCATTTTCACGAGGGAGAATCTCTTATGAAAACATGTACAATGAGATTTGAGAGAGAAAGTGATAACTAGAGTATGAAGATACTGTAAAAACATTAAATAATATTAAATTCCTTATGAGGAAGATGTATGGTGATAAAATTTAATATTAAAAAAATTGTTACAATGGGCTATGGTATTTAATGGAGGTTTGATAATACAAAATTAGAATTGTTAAAATTGTTCATGATAGACTGGGCCTCAGAAATAAAATTAAAATATTAAAATAATATCACTTTGATAGGATGTTAAAATATTAAAACAATATTTAACATAACTCACAAAGAATCATGTGTAGTGTTTGAAAAATATTAAATTAATATTATATGGCTTGGTTTGCATGTCAAAAAAGGATCCCCTAATGGATTGGATGTTTTGACAAGTATCATATGATAGATTTCCATAAGTTAAAAAATGTGATTAAGATGATAGAGACAAGATTTAGAATAGAATAAAATTTATCAAGTCTAAAAGGATGTGAGTGAAACATTTTGAAGTCCGATTGTAGTTATAGTCCCTCAGGAAGACTGATTAAGGACCCAAAATGTATTCTTCAACTTTTCTTCTTGATTTGATTTAATTGCCCTCATGCCAGATTCATATAACTTTTTTTGGGACATAAGTTTATGATTGAATTTGCTATATTGATCTAGTTTCTACATCCATTGATTGAAGGTTCTTGTGTAAATCAAATATATGATTCTGATAAAGGTTGTAATGGGATTGGGACAGGGTGAGAGGTCAAGGAAAAGATTTTGTGATTATTCAGACACCAAAACCTCATCTAATAGGTGGTGAGTCCACCCATGGTTGCCCCTCTCAAGGTGAGGCTTGAATCATGGTTGGTGAATCCACCCATGGTAAGATCCGATGGATTGAGTCAAGAGAGACACCCATTTTTTCCGAAGATTACTCTCAGTTATGAGAATTAATTTGGGCACATTGGAAGAAATTGGCCGACCTCATTAAATAGAGTGGAATCAATTTCCAATTCCATGAGTTGCCTAAGAAACTTAGGGCTTGAAATAAAAACCCAAGACGATAAGTAATGAATACAAAAAACCAGGGCCTGAAAGAATGAGGATGTGTGGAAACATCAATTGAAGAAACAATACACGTTGAACAAATGTTAGATTCAAGATATAGGTGAAAACAATTTCTTATTGTAGTCAGATTGACAGAACACTAAACATATTAGCCTGCTAAACCAATTGTAGCTAAAACACAACTCTTGATCCTAGTTGTTGGATGCATAAGTGGGAATAGAATTTAACTCTTAAAGTAGTATAATGAAGTTTTCTATCTTTATGTTGAGGATTTGTGTGTTGAACTTTATCAGGATGGATTCTTCGTGGAAAGTTGAGTTCAACAATGTCTTATTTGTGAAAAATAGAGACACCACTTATATTGAGTTTTTTTAGTAAACTATATGTGTGAGAGCATGATTTTGTGTTGATGAGAGTAGTTGTGTCGTGTTTGTTTTGCACTTCTTTTTTTGAGAGAGAAACTAGGAGTCTTGTTCTCTATTTACATGAACTTTTGTGTGTTATATTTGACGAGATTAGTTATTTTGTGAATGATTTTTACATTTTGCAACTGTATCTCATTACGAGATAATATCTCTTGTGAAATCCTTTCTTTTCTGAATGCATGTTTTCACGAAAAAAGTACTCTCCTAAAGTTTTTTGTTTTTCTTGATGGTGCATTGTCTTTTTACGATAGAGGGTCTCTCATGAAGGATTTTTATAACGACACACACATTACCTCATGGAAATGAACCACATTTTGATGAGGAAAGGTTACATGTGAAGTTTTTTTTAAAGTGGATCACACCACTTTTACAGTGATGTGTTGTGTGTTTAACAAGAAAGGGTCTATCGTGAATTTTTTTTTCTATGATATGTTTTTTATGTGAAGCACTACCTTGGGTGCAGTAAACTGTGTTTTTTGAATCGAGGTATCTTGTGAAACCATATTTTTTTCACTGTCATATGTTTTCAAGAGAAAAGGTCTATCATTGATTTCATTTTATTTTAACAAGAAACACTTCCTTGGAGGTGTCTCACCGTGTTTTTATGAGAAAAGGTTTCTCTTGACATTTTTCCAACATGTTTTTACAAGAGAAGGTCACTTGTGAAACTATTTTTTTGCATGTTTTTACGAGAGAAGATATGTCATGAAATTATTTCTTTTACTTCACCCTAGTGGTGGTGAATTGCATTTTCACAAAGGAAGGTTTCTCAAGAATTTTTTTACCTACTCCGCTTCATGGTGATAAACTGTGTTTTCACTAGAGAAGGTCTCTCATGGAGTTTTCTTTTTTGAGCAACACTGCTTGGATGCAGTGTACTATGTTTACTCGAAAGAAGGTCTCTCGTTAAAGTAATGTTTGTATAGTGGCTTCACCCCTCATGGCGGTGAACCACGTCTTTATGAGGGAATGTTTCTCATAAAGGTTTTTATTTTTTTGTTTTTTTTACAAGACACACCTCTCTTCTTGGAAGTGCACTTGTTGTGTTCATGAGAGAGGGTCTCTCATGAAAGTTTTTTAATGAGGCACACCTCCCTTCAAGGTAGTGCAATATGTTTTCATAAGAGAGGGTTTATCGTAAAAGTTTTCTTTTAAAATGAGCATCATTGCCTTGATTGCAGTGCATCATATTTTCAAGACAGAAGGTTTGTCATGAAAGGATTGTTTGTTTAATGATTGCATCCCTTATAGTGGTGAACCACTTTTTCACAAGGGAATGCTTCTTGTGAAGGTTTTTATTTTATTTTTATACAAGTCATACCCTTCCTCTTGGAGATGCACTTGTGTTTTCATGAGAGAGAGTCTCATGTGAAAGTTTTTTTATGAGAAGCACTGCCTTGTCTATAGTGTACCATGTTTTCACGAGAGAAGGTCTCTCGTGAAAGGTTTTTGTTTTTAGAACCACCGCCTTAGCTGTAGTGTGCTCTATTTTCATGCGAAAAGATCTCTCATGAAGGATTTTTTTAAGTGGATCACACTACTTTTGTGGTGATGTTATTGTGTGTTTCATGAGAGTGGGTCTCTTATGAAAGTTTTCTTTTTAATGAACAACACAGCCTTGGATGTAGTGCATCATATTTTCACAAGAGAAGATCTCTCATGAAAGGGTTTTGACTTTTTTAGTGGATCACATCACTTTTGTGGTGATGTATTGTGTGTTTCATGAGAGAGGGTCTCTCGTGATTTTTTGAGAAGCTTATTTCTCCAAGGATTTCCTATAATTATCCATGTACAATTACATAACAACAAGGCAAACCCTTTGTCATAATATAAAAATGGACCAACAATCATCAGGGAAATCTATTTGTAGGAACAACAATCCATCGTGAACTCTGCAGGCTGCCTTTTGATGAGTGAAGTTTTCTCTTGGACCTAGTGGTTCTTGGCGAGTGGCATCGACTTTTTAATTTTTCACCCTATACTAGTTTTTTAAGAGGGAAGTTCTCTCATGAATCTGGTGGTATCTCACGAGCGGCGTGGATTGTTCTACTTGTACTAGTTTTTTATGAGGAAAGTTCTCTCATGAATTTAGCGATATCTCATGAGAAAAGTTGATTGTTCTCTTTGTCTTTCTTTTGATGAGGGAGGTTCTTTCGTGAATTTTGTAACACGTTATTGCTTACAACCATAAAGGAAGATGTTGGACCATGTTCCAGAGCTAAAGGCAAACCAAGGCAACCTATCTATTGTTCATAGATGGATTATCAACACTCAACCAGGTGAATTAATGAACATGCATAGTTAAGGGATTCAAAGGCCTTTGATTGACCTGACATATCTTCCAATAGTGAAGAAGATGATGGAAGTAATCATGCAATTTTAGAGCAAAAACACACATACATTCCAGTTCAAGAATGTGGTTCTTATGCCAACACTTGAAGACGTTGAATTTATTACTTAGTTGAAGTTCAACGACCCATGGCCATAGATCAGTCAACGTTACCAATGGCACACAAAGTTGAGTAGACTTCTGGAGGTGAAGAAGAAGGTTGTCAACAAGTTTATGGATGTTGATCACAAGAAAATAAAGTTTGTCTCATTGTAGAATAGCTTCAAATTGAGGTAAGGGTCACTTTCATGGTTTTAGAGTGTCTTTGTGTGGTGCCTTATTTTCTGATGAAGAGAATGGATGTGTCAATGTGAATGTTGTGCCTATGGTTTCTTCCATACAAATGAGATAGATCATCATCCCATGGATATTGATTGAGTTGTATCATTGTCTTGATGTATCCAAAGACATAGTCCACATGTCTGATCCATTTTATGTATTGCTGGTCAACTTCAAATCAGGCTCAGGTCTACTTCTATTATAGTCAGCTATTATCCCAATCATAGTCTTCCATGAAGGTATTTGGAGAGTCACAACATGATCGACTCACCACTGTAGAAGAGGGGTGAGATAGCTATTTGGCTTGCAAATCTTGAAGATAGTGATATTTGTTGGAGATGGATGGCTAGTGGGATAGACATGTCAACATATGGAATCTCAATTCCTGGCTTCTGAAATTTGATTATCCTTCCTTGTTTTATCAATAACCAAGCGTATTATCATGTTATAGTGTTGCATCAATTTGGGTGACATCAGGTGGCACACAATCTAGACAAGCTACCTCGCTATTATCAATAGAATAAAGGTGAAGGAGACCATCATCTGACCACAAAGTTAACAAGGATGAGGTAGAATTGCAAGAGGATGACATTGTAGGAGTTCCAGGCTAGATGGGAATGCACACCAGAGTACCAAATTAAGCACCAAGACTTCAAGCATGTACTAGTCACTTGTGATATTAGAGGGAAACCACGTGATTAGGCATATTACAATTATGCATCTCAATCATTATTTTCCCTCTTTTTTAGTATGGGCAAGTTGTGTTAGGGGATCTAGTGTGGTTTGCATTTGGTATCTTTTTTTTCACCAAAGAATGTGTCTAGTGAAGGATTAATATTATATTTTGGTAAGACAAGATGCATGGTGAAAGTCTTTTTTTGTTATTATAGTTTTACTAATTCAGCATAATAAACTGGTCTGAATATGAAAACAATGATAGTGACAACTTATTGATACAATCTGGAGATCAAATCACGTTTCTAATGCATTCAGGCTCATAACCTAGGTCATATATAAGGATATTGTTGCCTTGGCCTCAATGTCAAATATGGTAACTTATTTTGGTCATAATGTGCAAGCAAAGAGAGGTTACAAACATGGGTTCAATGATGTGAGATGCTTCAAATTAAGGCATGGGGAGATGGAGTACATGAGCTAAGTAACAACTCGAGAATATTAAGCAAAATCCATGCCTTTCTAGCTATTTGTGGATAGATATTATCGTCAAAGATGATTTTAACAAGGGAAAAACTTATGATTCTCATAAAGTAAGAGGGAGAAGTGAAATCAATTCCCATCTAGTTATGGACACCTCATTAAAGTAGACCTTCCTATGGGACCCAAAAGATTCATCACAAACACATATCCATTGTTTGTTCTTGAAATTGTGGGACATTGGTGCTCAAAACCTTAGGATGTGATATCCCTTTATTTGGGACATCTCTGGATCTGGATTACACACTTTTCCCAACATCGACTTTCTATATGGGGGGGTGACAATCGTCATAATCATGTATTGGCATGGGTTCAAGCAATCTATCACAAGCACATATACGTCATAGATGCATACTTATTGTAGGATATTGGTGCTCAGAACCATAAGATGGGGGATTGTTTTTTTCTTGAAGGAAATTTATTTCTCTTGTCTTTTTTAATGCCCACAATTAACTCGTCAAAGTGGACTGATACCTTCTATGATAGAAAAGAAAGACCAGGAATATGATGTAAAAGAAATTAAATCGCTCATACTTAACCATACTTGTTGGATATGTTATATGAGTGAGGTAGTTTGAAATGGTACACAAGTGGTGGTGAAGATGTTATATGACATTGTAAGGCTACTTAATTTCAATTTGTGGCTATTGTCTTGAGTGAACATTTTGAGAATGATTCTTTGAGTACCATGAAGGGATAAACTCATCATCACCCAATGATCATCAGCAACAGACACGATGAAGACTTATCTATCAAAGATTCTATCATGACTGAGATCCAGAACTGGTTATTCAATCACCAATGTTTAAGACATGTTGCTCTTGTTTTGATTCTAGATCAAAAGAAGCTTCATTTTATCGTGTTCATTATCTTTTCTTTTAGGATCAGTTTGAATCTTGTGATGTTGACTGTGAAATCTTGGTTTTGTTCCTATGTTAGAAAACATTGTTATTATCATTTTTTCCCATTCCTATCCATCCATATTGAATAAATAACAAGGATGACATTACTCTTTGCCCTACCATGTAAACAACGAACAAAATCATCAAAGTAGGTAGGTTTTCTAGATATATATCTATCATCCATTTGCGAACCTCTAGATCTCAGTTTCATATGAGCAATCAAAAAGAAGGTGATGTAAGTCTTCTTGCTTACTTTTTCACAACTCAAGCCTTGATGGAAACTAGAAAACCCTTTCTTTAAGCTTATCATGGATGAAGATCTAACTGAGAAACATTCTCCATGCATTAACAAGACACCTTTTAAATGCTTTAGTACTCCACAACCATTTTAACCAAAGCACTGTGCTACCTGCTACACAAACATAGTTCCATAAATCCTTAAACTTTAGGGACTTTTTCCATTCAAAAGAAAATAATCCTCTTTGTTAAACACATGAGAGAAGAAGGTTCTAACAAAGTTAATGATAGAATTTTGTCTTCTAGATGTTGGTTGATTCCAATATTCATCATATAAAGGCATCTTAGCTTAGCAAATTGGCCTTTAGCAAGCTTAAGGATTTCATCAGAGCCGATAACATCCTCCCAATAGGAACCATTTTTGAGCCAAGGATCCCTCCATAGATAAATCAAGTTACCATTTCCGACAAAGAAGTTAATATTATGAATGATAATATCCCTATTGTTAAGAATTTTCTTTTAAACCCATGAAGAATTTGAAGAAATATTGCATCTCCAAATAGAGTCTTTTTTAAGGTATCTGTTGTGAAGTCATCTTACCCAAAGACCATCTTTATTGTTGGAAATGTCCCAAATTTTCTAAATTAAACAAGCTTAACAATGTCTCTGGCTAATCTTATACCAATACCTCCTTCACCTTTGGGTAAATAGGTTTTCTACCAATTGACACCATGAGAGTTATTATTGATATTAACACCACCTCACAGAAAATCATGACAAATTTTATCAATACCATTCATTATAATCACTAGAAGAGGAAAGGTAGAGGCCCAGTAGAGATGAAAGGACGACAAAGTAGAAATGATAAGCTCTATCCGTCCAACATAAGATAAATGTATCATCTCCAACCTTCCAACCTATTTTTGATTTTATCCAGAATAGGGTAACAAAGACTCCTTATAATTCTTCCATGAAACAATTGAAGACCCACATATTTGACAGGAAGTGTTCCCACATTAATACCTAGGTAGTGCTCAACCATGGAGACAACAATGACTTTGTTAGCCAAAAAAAAATTCTCACTAATAATGGTCATACCCGACATAGCACCAAAATCCTTAAGGATAACATCAAAAAATATAACAACATCATCTACAAATAGGATATGAGATATAGCCAGACTATGTTCAACACAAATAGGATTAATCAACTACCTTGACAACATTTTCCATCATAGACGTTAATCCATGCATAGCAAAAACAAATAAGTAAGGGGCTAAAGGATCCCCTTGTATGATACCCCTGGAAGGGGAAAACCTCTCAGATGGTACCCCATTGATGAGAATTTTAAGGCCATTCGAGTTAAGAATTTTAGAAATCCAATAAATCCAACAGGGGGATAAATTCATAGCAGGCATAATACTCCTAAGATATTTCCAATCAATTGAGTTATATGCTTTCATGAGAATAATTTTGATGCACATTTTAGGACATGAGCTATTCATGATAGAATTAATCAATCATTGACCAACAAAGTTGCATATGATATGGATCTGCCTTTAATAAATGCACATTGTGCTTCATTGATGAAACCAAGAAAGATGTCTTGCAACATGTTCGCCATAATTTTAGAAACAACCTTGTAAAGTACATTGCATAAAGCAATAGATCTCCAATCCTTGATATTTGAGGCATCTCCATTTTTAGGAATAAGAGTAATGAACATGTTGTTAACCTCTTTTAAGAGTTTGCCAGTTCTAAAGAAATTTTGGACAACTCTGACCACATCCTCCCAATCACATCCCAAGAAGATTTGAAAATTTTGTAACTAATCCCATCAAGACTGGGAGATCTATCTTCATTAGAATGAGTGAAAACATTTTCTACTTCAGCTTTAGAGATCTCTTGACAGAGAGTTATAATATGTGCATTAGTGACTTGAGGAATAGGAATATTATGATCCCAAGAAATAATTTTATCCTTTTTCTTGAAAAGGTCCTTGTAAAAGAAAACAACTTGGTCTTGGATCTGATCCTCATCATTGCTCATAATGCCAACAATCATCATGCATTTAATAGAATTTGAAATCCTCCTAGTTTCAAAGTAGAGAATAAAAGTTTAGAATTTTTATCTCCCAGTTTGAGCCAGCTAATTCTTGATTTTTGTCTGAGAAGATTCTATTCCTCATCGTAAGCATGTGTAGCTTCTTTTCTCCTTTTAGCAACCCTTACATTTAGAACATCATCATAAGTATTGTTGTCTAAAACATCTTGAAGGATCGAGGCCTCACTTTATAGAATTTTCCTCTTCTCATTGATATTCCCAAAAATATCCTTGTTCCATTTACAAAGAACACACACACACACACACACACACACATATATATATATATATATATATATATATATATATATATATATATATAAGTTTTTCATTCACTCTAAACATGGGATTACCATCAATATCAGTCTCCCATGCACATTTAATAACATCCTTGAAATCATACCTTTCTTCCCAAGCATTTACAAAATGATAGGGAGTCTTCTTCCTTTGATACTTTTCAGAAAGATAAGCAGTTATAATCCTTTCATCACTATGTATGGTTTGAATTGTATCACCCCACATACATTCATGATCATTAAGGAAGTCCATAATATAGAAAATTCTATCTATTCTTGACATAACAAGCTTAGAATCTTACTGTTTATTATCCCATGTATATTTCAAACCTTTGAGATTGAGCTCAATAAGATTTGACTTACTAACACATTCATTGAATTCAAACATAGTAGAGGATGAAGGCTCATTGAATCCATACCTGTCAGAGCTAAACCTTATGGCATTAAAATCACCACAAGCAATCGAGGGTCCATTAGTGTAAGAACTTATTATGACAAGATCTTTCCACAAACTCCTTCTATCAGAATCCTTGTTATTCCCACAAACACCAGTCAGAATGTTTTTACTAGTACCAACTGAAACAGAATAATGTAACAATTGATCATATTCCATAATAACTTCAATTTTAGCATCCAAATCTATCCAAGCAATGATCACTCTACCGAATGCATGTTACTATGATTAGAAACCCAATTAGTGGAAGGCCATAGTATTTTCATACTTTTTTTCATTTTCTTTTTACAAACTTTGGATTCCAAGAAACAAAAAAATATTATTTTTTATAAGTTCTTGAATCACAGCCTATCTCCCAGGATTATTCATATGTGACACATTCCAAATGGATGGAACTTTATCCATTTCCACCATTTCCTAGGGTACTTTGCCCCATATCATCATCATTAACAAACAAAGATTGAAACTTAATTGGAGATAGAAGAATACTATATTTATGAGCTACCTCAATACTCTTAATAGGGATCACATGATGAGTGTATGATTTCTTTTTCCCTTTCCTCCTAGTGCTCATTTGGAAATCATCTTCATTAGGACTCATATCAGCACTACTCGTAGAGGTGATCAAATCTTCTATGCTACTATAGTATTGGAGCTAGATGCCACTATATTACTAGAAACAAATTTAGCAGCTTCATATGAGACATCAACAATTAGAGTATCTTCAGCTGCATCAACAAATTAATCAGGATCACCCTCACCGTTCTTCTCATTATCAACCTCAATATGAGCAAACTTAGTACTCTCCTCCGTGTTCTTCTATGGAATCCACACTTTCTGAGGACTAGGTTTGGGAATATTACCACAACCAACATCTTCACATCCAAAAGTACCACAAACAGAGCATTTTCTAGGAAATAATTCATACTCAATCATCACAGTGTCTTCAATACCATCATCACTAGCCATTGTGATAGACTTGGGAAAATCCAACTCCACTGGTATCTGAACAAGTAATTCAAAATATAAGCATTTAAATTGCTGAGTGAACCTATCCATCTTGAGAGGTTTTCTAATGTAAGAACCGATCATACTAAAAATGTCATCGTTCCAGAGTTCTAAAAGTAGATCAATTTTTTTTATCCAAACTAGAATCTCTACCAATTCCAATTTCTCAAGAGATTCTCCTCTAGCCCAGCATTTGATAATAAGAGGTTTCCCTGATACAAACCATGGTCCTTTGTCTATAGTCGTCTCCAGATCTAGCGTATCAAAGAAATTTATAATGAAGTATCCATTATCTCTTGAGAAGATCTCTATCTTGCCTTTTACATTTCATATATATCCTACAACAGATGACAAAGATGACAAAGAAATTTATAATGAAGTATCCATTATCTCTTGAAGTATCCATTCTGCAAAGATGACAAATGTGGCTTCAAATCTATAATATATCCTACAACAGATGAACTCCATTTACTTGCATTCTTTTTAGGAATCAGCTTATGATAAACAATTGAGCCATTCCTCACTTGCATTCTTTTACTTTTAGGCATTGATCTTCTGGAGGGGGCGGTGAAGAGTTGTGTGCATGGCTTTGTTTCGTTCATCACTTGTATAGGACTGTTCCTCCATTGGACTATCTTCTTTGAAATTGTGGAGGAGGTCTCCCACTAGAGGTTTTATCAAATTGAGCATGCCATTAGCACCGCCGAGGGAGTTTTCTATTCCATCACCTTATGCACAGGAGCCCATCATGCTGCGATAGAACATTATTATTATCTTGGAAGATGCCATAAATATTTGTGACATTGATGGATGATTAATTATTGTGTATATGTTTTGCATTTTATGGGGTAAATTGTCTAGACTGAGGATTGGGATAAAAATCCTTTTAAGTGAGTTAGTGTACTGCATATGCATTAAGGGGATTTCCCATCACGACATTCATCAATAATACAACGTTACGTGTTTGACATTAATGGGGGATATGTGTACATCCTTGTCTATATCCTATAGATGTAGATCTCGCCCACTATACACATGATGGATGATGTAAGGTCCTTATGGGGTTGAATTTCCCATGTGTCTTAGGGTTGATGATCATGCAAAGAATGAGATCACCTTTGTTGAAATTGATGGGTTAGAACCTTCTTTAAGAAGGACCTATTCATTCTAGCTTGATAGCATTGAGCATGATGTAGGTCTTGTAGTCAGTGTTCTTCAAGAGTGTTGAATGTGTAAATTCAGTCTTGGACCCAATCTACTTCTGGTATGTTTGTCTCTTGTAAGATGTAAAGAGAAGGCTTGTCAATTCCAATAGGTAACACAACCTTTGAACCATATACTAGGGAATATGGTGTAGCTCATGTTGAAATTATGATGGAAGTCCTATATACCATAGGGTTAATGGAAGTTGCTTGCCAATCTCTGGATGACCGGATGGTCTTCTTGAGGATTTTTAGAAGATTCTTATTTGCAACTTCTACTTCCCCATTCATTTGAGGTCGGTATGGAGAAGTACGATGTTTCCTTATGCCCAAAGAATCAAGGTACTCTTTCAAAAACTTAGCCATGAAATTGATCCCATTATAAATAATAATCTCATGCAGGACACCATAGCGGGTAATGATGTGATCCCAAATAAATTTGGTGACTTGAGATGTGGATGTTACTAATACAAACATGGCCTCCACCCATTTGGCAAGGTAATTAATTGCAATTAAGATGAATAAATGACCAGTTGATGCTATGGGGTGGATCCTTATGATCATATCAATTCCCCAAATTGCTAATGGCCAAGGCATAAGCATATTATATAGTTGATTAGGTGGAAAATGAATATGATCAACATGTAATTGGCACACTCGACACTAGCGAACAAATTGAAAATAATTCATCTCCATCGTACTCTAAAAGTAGCCTAATAGTTGGACCTTCTTTGGAAGATCTATACCACCCATGTGTTAACCACATATACCATCATGAACTTCCTTCAGGATTTCTTTGAATTCTTCCTTAGTCACACATCAAAGAGGTGTCTGATTATAAGAACATTTGTACAATTTCCCAAGCCCTATGGTATAGTATGTAGCAATGCGTATGATTGTTTGTTGATCTCTTTTAGAAGATCCTTTAGGAAAGGGATGAACCTCTAGGAAACATTTGATGTCAAAAACTAAGGTTTTCCATCATTGATTTCATCTTATTCCATCTGCATATAATAGGCTGGTTGAGAAAGAGTCTTAACCTCTACTGAGAAACTTTTGGATCCTTGTATCTTGACCCAGGATGCAAGCGTGGTAAGGGCATCAACATACATGTTGCAATATATTTTCAAATGGTTGAACATGACTTGTTCAAAGTCCTTGGTAAGATTACTGAGATACTCTTGATAAGGGATAAGATGGTCCTTCTTAGTTTTCCATTATCCATGAATCTGTTGCACAATTAGGAGTGAGTCTATGACGACTTATAGGTGATGAACTCCCATGTACTTTTCCATTTGCAAGCCTGATATGAATGATTCATATTCAGACACATTGTTTGTTGTTTCGAACTCCAATCTTCTTGTGACTAGAATGTGATCTTCATTAGTATCTATGACGTCCATACCTACTCCTTGTCCATGTTGATTTGTTGTACCATCAAAATATAAGATCCACAAGCCGGGAACAATGGAATAGTCACTAGAAGAATTGTTAATCATGTTGGTGTCTTCATCTGGGAAATCAAAGTCTTGTTCAACTGGTTATGTAGTAGGATTATCATCTAGTTTGTCTACAAGTGATTGATCTTTGACCACTTTCAATATTACATATGTGATGTCAAATTCAGACAAAACGACTTGCCACTTTGCGCATCTACCCACTAAGATGGGATGGTCACACATATAATGTAGAGGATCATGACGAGTTACTAATTGCACATGATATGACATAAGGTCATGTCATAGTTTACAAGTGGCGTGGACCAATGCTAGACAATGCTTCTCAACCATTTATATTTTGATCCAATATCTGTGAGTTTCTTTGTGAGGTAGTAGATTGCATGTTCTTCATTCCCAACCTTTTGTGTCAAGACCCCACCCATGGATCCATATGATCAGGTAAGCTTAGGGTGTGTAGGTACCTTGGAATAGGTGGTTTGAGCATTGGAGGGTTAGATGGGTACTTCTTAATCATATCAAATGGTTTCTGACACTAATCATTCTATCCTATGTTGAAGTTCTTTTTTCAATAGCTGAAAGATAGGTTCATGTACATGTGTTAGCTTAGCAATGTTTCTGCTAATATATTGGAGACATCCCTGTAGCCCCCAGATTGCCTTCTTAGTGGGAGGTGGTGGAAGGAAAATTATTGCTTGAGCCTTGTGTGGGTCAACTTCAATTCCACATTAACTTATGACATATCTAATAAATTTTTAGCAGTGATGCCCAATGTTCACTTGTTATGATTTAGTCAAAGTAGAAAGTGCTTGAGCCTATCAAATAGCTTATCTAAACATGTTATATGATCCCCAAGGTATTTTGACTTGGCAATCATATCATCAACATTAAATTTAATTTATTTGTACATAAGATCATTAAATAGAGCTACCATATATTCTTGGTACAAAACACCAACATTCTTGAGACTGAAAGGCATTACTCAATAGAACAAGAATCCCCAATCAATAGTGAAAGCCATCTTTTCCATGTCAGAAGATGCCATATTAATTTGGTTGTGGAAAATCCATCCATAAACCCGAGAAGACCATTTCTAGTTCTATTATTTACCAAGACATAAATGTGAGGTAGTGGAAAATCATGCTTAATAAGGTCTCTATAATCAACACCTTTTGACACAACCATCCTTCTTAGACACATGAACAATATTATCTAACCATGTTAGATAAGAGACTGGATGGATAAACTCGACATCGAATTGCTTTTCCACCTCCTCTCTAAACTTGAGACCCCATTCAGGATGAATGTAAGGATCTTTGTGTTTGAGCATAATTGTTGGAAGACAATATAATGCAATGGATTCATCTAATCCTGACATATCATCCTAACTCTAAGAAAATATATTAATGTTGCGTCTAAGGAGATTTATGAGGGATTTTTGACAGATGAAGGTAAGGCCACCTCAATGTTCACATGACGATTAATATGACTAGTGCTAATATTTATTGTCTTAGTTTCATCGGCAATGTGAAATGGTTAATGACCCCTTAACATATATTCTGGAATCTAGATACCCTCATAGTTGGGAGATGTATATGAAAATACCTCAACAATATGTTGCATAAACTATTTCTTATTCTTGCAACACTAATTGAAAATTGCCAACTAACATTGTGGGATTGATGATGATTCGAAACCTATGGTGTGTGGAGGACCACTTTGATTTCCGAGGATGATTATGGTAGAAAAAATAGGATGGAATCTCCTCATAGGTTATTGGTCATTTTTTTAACCACAGGAGCAATGACATGTGTGTTGGAAGCACATATTTCATAACTAAAATTGTTGATAATCTCTCCACGTAAAAGCCTCTGTATACCTCCGCCAGTCGGTATCTTGTCTATTAATTTAGATATCATCATGATGTCTCCATATTCAACTTGTTCATAAGCATCTAGGTCATCATCACTTGATTTCAATTCTACATAATAGTAAGGAATTTCAAACTTGTCTTGACATGGCTTGTCAAATATTGTTGACACATTTCCATGTTAGTGGATATGGGTCACAGACTTGATTACTCCATTGGGCATGTTCTTTAAGGTTTTGCACTCAAAGAAACTCTACTTTCTAGGTATAAAATTGATATTCTGTTACAAACCTTTCTTCGTTGGACAAACTATAGATGGATGCCAATGTGCTACCCTTCTAGTTGAATGCATGTTCTTTTTCTTCATGAGACCATGATAGATGAGACCCTTCTTATCTTTATTAACTGGTAGCCTATCAGGAGAAGTGATCCCCTGGTTATTGTGACCTAATCCTTGACCAAGTTGGAGATTCATTATGGCTAGAGCATAATTGTATTTGGTGCGATCTTTATGGATTCTTGGGAATACTCAGAATTGATTAGTAATATAATTAATAATTTCCACATGTAGAATATTAAACCATAATGCTAGCTCATCAGTACTTATTGAAGCCACTATCTTAGTACTAAATTTCCATGAACAATCACAATGTGGTTTCCATCCCATAATTTAAGACATTGATGTCAGAAGAAGGTAGCACCTTGTTCCTGTGAATCTGGGGCATACC
This sequence comes from Alisma plantago-aquatica, assembly GCA_963693085.1. Taxonomy (NCBI): domain Eukaryota; kingdom Viridiplantae; phylum Streptophyta; class Magnoliopsida; order Alismatales; family Alismataceae; genus Alisma; species Alisma plantago-aquatica. The sequence continues at coordinate 34,925,825 of OY856415.1, read as the reverse complement.
TAATAACAAGTTTAATGGTGCATTTATCTCCATCACTATAAAGGTTTATGGGCATAACTTTGGTCCAACCTAAATCTCCAACATGATTTCTCCAGGTGCCTGCTTTAGACTTCCATCAAATGCAACATCTATAGTGGATGTAGGCGTATATCAATAGGATCATATCTGAGTGTCACAAAAGTCTTCAAGGGACATACATTAAATGTCACTCCATTATCAACAAAGACTAATGGAACTTTCATATCATTATATTTTATTGTAATATAGAGGGCTAGATTGGAGTCAAGGCCAACTGGAATAACTAGAAGATAAAGTGATCACTGTGGATTTTGTAACTATAGCGCAATTGTCTTTGCTAACACATTTGGTTCAATATTCTTTGGAATGAATGCTCCTTCTAGGATTTTTAAGATAGATGATGTATGCTCTAGAGAACCCTGTATTAGATCCCACATGGATATATCTCCATATGTTTCCTTTATCTGCTCTACCAAGTCATAAGATGATATTTTTTTGTCCCAATCATATGCTCAAGGAATAGAAATGTATCCTTGCTTTGTGATATGGGAACATAACAAATGCAATGGTGGTGGGACCTTGGACATGTTTCACAAGCTTAGTACATTGATGGTGGCTGAAGAAGGAACTTTGGCTAAGTGATTAACCTAAGCTATATCATCTCTATTTGATGTAGAGGCCTCTCCTACATATGTTGTGACCTTCCCCATTTCCTTGTTCATGGGACGTGTTATCTCTCCTGTATCATTAAGGTAGGCGTAGGACTACCTATACTTTGAATCCTGCATGAAACATGTTTAGGATTTGTTCCAGACAAAGGGGTTTGTGCCAGAGAAGTAATGCCTTGTACCAATGTAGGCCTCACAGGATGTAGATTGGGTATTTAGAGACGTGTATTTGTACGTGGCTGAGATGGTAATGGTCCGAGAAGAACCTAATGAGGTGTAAAGAATGGATGTTACATGTATGGAACTAAGATCTTGGTTGTGCTAAGGTCAACCCTTGAACAGTAATGGTGGGCCCATATGGTATATTTGCGTGAATGATAGGTTGAGCTATAATGACTGCCACCGAGATAAATGACTTTGGAACATTAGTTGCACTGATAAATGTAGGTCTTTGTGGTAAGAGGAATTGTTTAGTCCAGTCATAGGCATAAGAATGTCTTTCCAAAATCAAATGATCTCCCTTAGGAGGGCCTTACACTCATTTGTATAGTGTCCATATGAGCGATAGAAGTGTCCTGAATTCATTGGATCATGTTATATGGATGGAGTTGATGTCATCTTTATTTGGAGATACTCTATATTTTACCACAATTGTGCTAGTAGCTTGCTGAGCAGTAATTTAACATCTTCAACTTCCATATCTTTCTCAATCTATCTTTATCACTAAACCACAGATGTGTCTTGCCAGTGTGATGCATATGACTATCTAGATTGTTTGGAGGCAGTGAACTTTGATGTTTCTTATATTTTATGCAAATAAGTTGCTTCTTTGGTTGCATTGTGTTGTTGTTCCCAAAAAAATAGAGTTTGTTGATTTTGTAGATGTTAGATAAGATGTGTAAGATCAACATGTGTTAGTTGCATTATCATTGACCATAGAATATGTGAGATGTCTTTTGACTTTCTCCCAGAGGGTGCTTCGATTTGAGTCTGGTTAGTTGTGCTTAAAAAGGCATTTTTACTTTGAGTAGAGGCCATACCGTCTTTGGGCGTTGCTTGGATATTAGTATTCCCTTGTAATGACCACTTGTCTAGTTGATAAATCACTTTTGTGATAGGTTTAAGTTCATGAAACTCTTCCAATACTACTGCAACTATTGTTGAGGTGGTTTCCTGGTTGTACATGACATCTAAGGTGCTGATGGAGCTTCCACTTACGTGGAATTGCGTGCACCAACTAAAAATCCTAAAGATAGTAAGTCTTTAGGTTTAGCCTTGCTTATACTAGATAGAGAACTCCACCCATGTATGCTAAGATACGTGGAAGTCTTATAGTAGTATAGTTAAGGGTCGAATCCACAGGACAACGGCCTTGTTGGTTGCAACAAGATAGAAAACGTTGGAATTTCACTTAATCACTTATTAGTTGGTATTTAGATCGAAAGGTTGGTCTTGTTGTTTTTAAACTAAGAACATGTAAAATAAAGCAAGCAAGTAAATTTAAAGAAGTTAAACAATGATAAAAGTCACTAGGGTGTGATCGGTTTTCACCGCCACTACACATGGATCAAGACATGCAAAGTAAAACATAGCCTGCAACAAGAGATTTTAGTCAGTTAGTATCTTCGTAGATTTAGTTTCCTTTCGGAGAACTAACTACAAGAAGTGTGGGAATGATGCAACGCCAGCCATCCCCGAACGAATGGTCAACTGCTTTGCATCATTCCCTTCTCAAAGTGTGTTCCTCGACTTACTAAGGTTGTACTTTCACACGTCAACTGATTCCATTTCATAGCATGAAAGTACAACGATAGGAGTGAGTATACTCCACTTCTTGAAAGACACTCCTAGATACCGAAACAGATGCATGGTGGATACATGCACCAAGAACCAACATACAAACGAGTTTCGTATCTAATAGTACAAACGTAGACAATTCATACTAAAAGACAAAAGATAACACAAGTTGGTGATCAAGCAACAAGCATTCATTAAACGTTTGATGTTGAACTGAAAAGATAATAACTCTATATTACAAACTATGGATTACATTTACATGATATGAAAACATGGGTAGCGGGGCTACTCCCCGCACCCTAGTGAGAGAGACTACTTGCTCATAACTAGGACAAAGGAGGCAAGAAGAGAGAGAGAGAGCATCATTCCCACAAAGGAGAGAGGAAAGTCAACCCCTTGGAGAGAGAGAGAAACGATCCACCAGCTTTATAGGTTGCGCGATGATGAGATCTCCCTCTTCCCACCTTCTTTGGTGGAGAGAGAGAAAGTAGCTTCGGGATGGAGTATGGGTCTCAGACCAGAAGCCCCTGGGCGGAGGATGGAAGTCAGATGTGCTCTGGAGTGATTGAGGCAGCCTTTGGGCGTCTGAAAACTTCGATGTTCTTTGGAGAACCCTTGGAGTCTTATTTATAGGCCTTAAGTGAAGTACAAACGGTTTGGTCAAGACCGTTTGGATCTCAAGACCGTTTGGACCTCGAGACCGTTTGGACCTCGAGACCGTTTGGACCTTGAGACCGTTTGGACCTCAAGACCATTTGGTTTCATGCGGTCTCAAGACCGTGTGACTCCATGCGGTCTCAGGACCGATTGTCTTCATGCGGTTTTGGGACCGTGTGACTCCATGTGGTCTCGGGACCGATTGGCTTCATGCGGTCTTGGGACCGTGTGACTCCATGCGGTCTCGGGACCGATTGGGTTCATGCGGTCTTGGGACCGTGTGACTCCATGCGGTCTCGGGACCGATTGGGTTCATGCGGTCTTGGGACCGTGTGACTCCATGCAGTCTCGGGACCGATTGGCTTCATGTGGTCTTGGGACCGTGTGACTCCATGCGGTCTCGGGACCGATTGGCTTCATGCGGTCTTGGGACTATGTGACTCCATGCGGTCTCAGGACCGATTGGCTTCATGCGGTCTTGGGACCGTGTGACTCCATGCGGTCTCGGGACCGATTGGCTTCATGCGGTCTTGGGACCGTGTGACTCCATGCGGTCTCAGGACCGTTTGAGCCCATGCGGTCTTGAGGCTAGTTGAGTCTTTTGTGATTTTTTTTTGTGTCTTTTTTCTGCAAATATAAAAGGGGAAAAGTTAGTCTAATAGTATATTTACAATAAGAGGGAATATTTAGGTATTATTTCTAATCCTAATTAAGAAAGAGTGTGGAAAACTAAAGAAAAGACTAAGATAACATCCCAAAATTGGAGGTTATCACCCCCCCTAACTTAGAGTCTAGCTTGTCCTCAAGTTAGATAGAGCTGAGGCATGTAATGGCGAGGCGATTTTATACTCTTGCTTCAATTCTCAACCTGAGTTCTCCTAAGGTCATATCGGGTCTTATTGCTTGCCTTGACTCTTTCAGGTTTTTGAGAGTTGCTTGGGTCTCAGGTTCCTTCCGTATCTCGTAGCTTGCATCGGGACCACTTTTTATTCTGTGCATGTTGTTGACTCTAATCAGCTTTATACCTCTTTGAAGAACCTACTGGAAACTAGAGTGGGTATGAGGGTTGGGTAAAGGCTTGAAGTGTAACTCCCCTTTTAAGTGGGGGAGGGGTTGTCTATGCTTTTATAATCTCACTACCGGGAACGACACATCTGCCTTTGTGAGGGCAGCTGAATGTACCGGCCGGGTGAATCCTTTATAAGCCTTTCATATATTTAGATACCTTAGGGTTTCACTACCGGGCATGACACATCTGCCTTCGTGAGGGAAGCTGAATGTGCCGGCCGGGTGAGACCTTCATTGGTTCTTTATATAGATCCTTATTTATGGCACAACTCTCATAATTTTATTCAACTCTCTGGCTTTTATTCGTAGACTCGCAGGCTTAGGATTTGGGGTTTTTTTTTCGGGAAATTATTTTGGGCGGCCAAGCCTCTTTTATTTGAAGAGAGGAAAGCTGTTCTTAGAGTTTTTCAACATGCACTTATTTTGTGGTCCGCTTGCAAGACTTCTTGATTTAGAAGTCACCTGATGCCCCTCTCATCCTTGAGAGCTCAGCTTATTTCTACCTTGATATTGACCTGTGGAGAGTCAGATGTAGAAGTGAAACAAAAGCATGAAAATCAATAGTGGAGAGACATTATTAAGTCACCATTATATGTCTAAGTGCTATTTACTTTTGAGGACTAACACGATTCTAAAGTTAGCTGAGGGTGACTTTATTCCAAAGATGAGTTATTTGAAATGAAAGCTAAATGTGTAAAGGAAACTAAGAAAATTTGTACAAAAATGAAGGAGAAGATGGAGAAAGAGGGATATAGAAATGATACCTCGCCCTTGTCTAATGTACCCCCCCTAACTTATCACACACTCTGTCCTCAGAGTGTCAAAGTGATAGGTTGAGAAGTATGATGACAAGGGCTGCAGGCTAAGTTAATCCTGAGTTTTCCCCTGGTGCTTGAAGTAGATTAGTTGCAAACTGTCCGCGTAGAGCGTGATAATCCACGTTGGTCATATCCTCTACTGGTCTTTGAAGAACCATGATGGTGTACATCCAGTAGAGGATGTGGAAGCCACAGTCATTTGATTGTCGAATTTGTTGGGGACATTTGTGGCTGAAGGAAGGGCGATGAAAATGTTCTTTGCCGTAAGCCCTTGTGTGCTGGCTTAAAAAGGCGATTAATTTGTCAGCGCATTCCTTCGCCACTACCTCCATGGGCGTCTTTGGTGTTACGACATAATTCTTCTGTCGTGGATTGTACTGGCTGTCGGAACTGTTATAGATTGTAGTTGTTCCTTCTGGTAAGTTTGTTGCCAGGAGCAAACAATGCTCATGATAAAGGAAGGGTAGCATGATGAACTTCGACATTGTGTGTTGTAGAAAGGAGATCAGCACTTCAGTTGTGCCGAAGTGCTTTAGCTTTAAAAGATCATCCTTCATGTATGGGGATGCCATATATGTTGTGGGGTTATTTTGGCCGAGGAGAAATTGATAAGCAGCCATTAGGCTTATGGAGAGAGATCCTTTAAACTGTATAGTTTCTTGAAGTGTGTCTGCCATTATTAGAATGTCACCAGACATGAACATGAGTTCATCCTTCTCGGCGGAGAGCCTCGACATGATGAGGCATAGTTCAATGCCGGAGAGACCTTTGCAAGCACTGAGGTCAAAGTCTGGGAAAGTTGGTTCTATGGTAGACAAAGGATCTATGTCACTTTTTCTTTGCTCGGGAGTTGTGGCTGTCTCCTTGGATTTTTCCAACTCTTTCAAAGTTTGTCGGAAAGGTCGCCTCTGCAGGCGTTGTATTGCTGAAAAAAGGTAACGAGGGACGTCAGATGGTGCCATTGTCGGGTCCTTGAAGAACCATCTATCAAAAATGAGCTCCATGACATAACGTCCTCGCAAGGAGTGAAAATCTTCAGCGACTAGATCAGTAAAAGGGATTTCTTGGTTCAGTGCTTGGATGTGACGGATGGTGCAAAAAGTGCAGTCCCCAGATCCCTCAGGAGCTTGAACATGTGGGTTAATAATTTGGAACCAGGGCTGGTTCCAGTCTTGGCGGAGGGATGGGCGTGCAGCCCAGATTAACTTGAGAAGCCTGAAAGGTATGCATCGTGCTTCACCCACTTCTTCACCAACAAAATTTATTGTACTGGCGGGTAGCTCAATGCCGCAAAAATTATAAACCTTGGCGTCCTGAGCCTCGGTGTCTACAATCATAAAAAGCCAGTGGTCTGAAACATAGAAGGGCACGGTAAGATAACGTGCCCGCCGTGCTAAACCAGTACGCAGCCGCTCTATGGATTTTACTCGTATATCTTTGTATAAAAGGCCGATAGATAGAGTAGGTGAGGCGTTAAAAACTGGCTGCTGCCACTTAGAGCTTCTGTACTTTGTGTTTCCCCTTTTGTTCTTCAGTTGGGGATTCCTCCTCGGAGTTTGGCTTGTATTCTGAGCCTTCATCACTAGAGGATATTTCAATTTCTTCTTCAGGTGCCTCAGCTAGACATTTGTTGAGGCGGTCAATGTCACACAAGACATCCATCATCTTGACATTTGGTGGGGCCTTTCCAGTCCTGTTATAGTCATCTCTGATCTTCTAGAGTTTGGCCAGGTCTTCCATCATTTGCTCCTTTGTCCAGAAAGGAGCTTCATCAGATCCTGTGGCATGCGTAGCTGGTGATGCCAATTCTGAAAGGTGGAAAAATTATAAGTAAGAACACATGCTTAGAAAAGAATTGGATTTTTATTCGTATTTATGTGATTTTATGTTTTTGTGAAACTTAAACGATGAAGGCCAAACGGTTTGGAGACCGTTTGGTTCCAAACGGTTTCAAGACCGTTTTGTTTCGAACGGTTTGAGGACCGTTTGGTCCCAAACGGTTTCAAGACCGTTTGGTTCCAAACGGTTTGAGGACCGTTTGGTCCCAAACGGTTTCAAGACCGTTTGGTTTAAAATAATTTGAAGACGGTTTGGTCCCAAATGGTTTCAAGACTTTTTGGTTCCAAATGGTTTGAGGACCGTTTGGTCCCAAATGGTTTCAAGATCGTTTGGTTCCAAACGGTTTGAAGACTGTTTGGTCCCAAACGGTTTCAAGACCGTTTGGTTCCAAACAGTTTGAAGACCATTTAGTTCCAAACGGTTTGAAGACCGTTTGGTCCAAAAGGTTGCGGAACCGTTTGGTTCCAAACGGTTCGGAGACCGTTTGGAAGGTGAAACGTCGGGTGAAGCGGCCGGCGAAAACAAGGGTCACGGCAGAGCCGTCGGCGATAAAGACGAAGGCGGCGATGGAAAAGGCGGAGCCGACGGTGATAGAGGCAAAGTCAATGATGGAAAAGGTGGAGCTGACGGCGATAAAGGTGATGGTAAAGATGATTGTGGCGGAGCCGGTGGTGATAAAGATGAAGGCAGCGATGGGAGGTGCCACGACGGCGCCGAAGATGATGGGAGAGGTGAAGAAGATGGTTGCGGAGGCGAAAAGATTGAAACAGTTTCCGCGGTGGTGGAAGCAGGCATCGGTGATGGCGGGACTACCTTGCGGTTGAGTTGAGGTTGCCGTGAAAGAACACGGAAATAGGGTCAATGGAGGCGGAGGGAATCTGGGTTGCGCGGGAGCAAGACGACGGAAGCAATGGAACATCTCTTGCGCAAGAGTATGAGGAAACTCGAGAGTCGAAGAGGGAAGAAGAAGGGGAAGGGTTTGTATTTATAGGAAACGGGGGTCGACCCTAGGTCAAATGGTTTAGCCACCGTTTGGACTCCAAACGGTTTCAGGACCGTTTGGCTCCAAACGGTGTCAAGACCGTTTGGACTCCAAACGGTCTCAGGACCGTTTGGCTCCAAACGGTTTCGAAACCATTTAGAAGGGTAAGGGTCGAAAGGATTTTATATTTTTATGTTTGTTTTGGTTATGTGAAATTTTTATATTTTCAGAAGATAAACCTAAGGTAAATAAAATAATGGAAAATAAAAGAAGAAGCTGAAATCTTGGGTTGTCTCCCAAGTAGCGCCTGGGTTTTACGTCGTTGGCCCGATGAAGCTTTGATGTTGTTATGCTGATGACGTGGCATCTTTGATTTCAATGGTCTGTCTTGGCATTTTATCTGCTGGAGTGTATTATTTCTTTAAACGATGACCGTTGACCCTCCTTTCACCTCCGTTGTTGTCGACAATTATGACAGCTCCAGTTGGGTATATATGCTTTATGGTGAAGGGCCCGAACCATTTTGTTCAAAGTTTTCCGGGGAACAACTTGAGCGTGGAGTTGAAAAGGAGTACTTTGTCACCGAAGGCGATGTCTTTCCTCTTAAGATGACCGTCGTGCCACATTTTGGTTTGCTTCTTATAAATCCTGGCACTCTGATAGGCGGTCATTCAGAGCTCCTCTAGCTCCTACAGCTGAAGTTGTCTATTTTCTCCGGCACTTTCGTATGCCCAAAGGGCATCAGGAAGCTTGGTGGACCAGTCAGTGTAGTTTCTGTTGACTATTTTTTCTAGAATCACCTTTAGTTGTCTATTTGATACCTCAACCTGACCACTGGTCTGTGGATGGTAAGGCGTTGCTACTTTGTGGTTGATTCCATACTTTTTCAACAGGGCTTCAAAACTTCGTTCCAGGAAATGGGTCCTGCCATCTGATATGAGAGTTCTGGGGACTGCGAATCTGGGGAAAATGATATCTTTGAACAATTTAATAACTAGTTTGGAGTCGCTGGACATAGTGGGTATAACTTCGACCCATTTTGAGACATAGTCCACCGCAACCAGGATGTAAGAGAAACCATAGGAAGAAGGGAAGGGCCACATATAGTCTATCCCCACATGTCGAAAAGTTCAATTTCTTGCCACATTGAGAGGGGCATTTCGTTCCTTTTGGATATGCTGCCAGAAAATTGGCATTTGTTGCAAGATTTCACAAAATCATAGGAGTCCTTTGCTATGGTTGGCCAGAAGAAGCCTGACTGCAGAACTTTTATAGCGGTTTTCTTTGCACTCATGTGCCCCCCCGTGGGTCCTGAATGGCAATGCTCTAGGAAGGGGGTAATCTCTTCTTCCGGTAAGCAGTGACGGAAAAGTCCATCAGCACATAGGTGAAACAGGTAAGGTTCATCCCAATAATATTGCTTTATATCATGGAGGAACTTCCTTTTGTCATGGTAGGAGGCGGAGGGGTGAATGATCCCTGTAGCGAGGTAATTGACAATATCCGCATACCAAGGGAATCCATGGGTTGCCTTCATTAGTTGGTCGTCTGGAAGAGAGTCTCGGATAGGGATTTTATCTTCGTCTTCCACTTCAATACGACTGAGGTGGTCGGATACAACGTTTTCCACCCCGCTCTTATCTTTAATTTCTAAATCAAATTCCTGAAGCATCAACACCCAGCGAATAAGTCTGGGTTTGGCATCTTGCTTCTGAATTAGGTATCGAATGGCGGAATGGTTGGTGTAAACAATAACCTTGGATCCAATCAAATAGGAGTGGAATTTCTCAAACGCATAGAGGACAGCCAGGAACTCCTTCTCTGTAGTAGTGTAGTTCTTCTATGCTTCATCTAGCGTTTTAGATGCGTAGTAAATTTTGTAAGGTTTCTTGTCGATCCGCTATCCTAACACAGCCCCTATGGCGTAATCGCTAGCGTCGCACATGATTTCAAACGGTAGCGACCAATCTGGGGCTCTTAGAATAGGTGTAGAAATTAAAGCATTTTTGAGAGTTGAGAAACTTTGCATGCATTCTTGGTTAAAGATGAACTCAGTATCTTTGGTTAGGAGTTGGGTCATGGGTTTTACTATTTTTGAGAAGTCTTTAATAAATCTTCTGTAGAACCCTGCATGACCCAAGAAAGCCCTTACGCCTTTATATCTTTCGGTGGTGACAACTTTGAGATAACATCAATTTTTTCTTTATCGACCTCGATTCCTCTATCACTAACTCTGTGCCCGAGGACGACACCTTCAGTTACCATGAAGTGGCATTTTTCCCAATTCAGTATAAGGCTCGTTTCCTCGCAACGTTGTAAAACTTGTCCAAGGTTGATTAGACAGTTATCGAAAGAATCTCCATAAACTGAGAAATCATCCATGAACACTTCCATTATGGATTCTGTTAATCCTGCAAAAATAGCGGACATACATCTTTGGAACGTAGCGGGTGCATTACACAACCCGAATGGCATTCTTCTGAAAGCATACGTTCTAAATGGGCAGGTGAAGGTAGTTTTCTCTTGGTCTTCTGGGTGTATGGGTATTTGGTAGAACCCGGAATAACCATCAAGATAGCAGAAATATTTCTGATGAGCTAAATGCTCCAGGACTTCATCGAGAAAGGGTAGGGGGTAGTGATCTTTCCTCGTGGCTTTGTTCAGCTTCCTATAGTCAATACACATCCTCCACCCTGTTACAGTCCTGGTGGGTACTAACTCATTTTTGTCGTTAAACACGACAGTAGTGCCTCCCTTTTTAGGAACAACCTGGACAGGGCTGACCCATTGGGAGTCAGAGATAGGGTAGATTATGCCAGCTTTAAGTAATTTGAGGACTTCCAGGCGAACCACCTCTTTGAGATTAGGGTTCAGTTTCCTCTGATGTTCGCGAGATGGCTTAAATTCTTCAACCATTGGAAGTCTGCGCATGCATAGGGCAGGATTTATGCCCGTCAGGTCAGTTATCTTATATCCAATGACCCTTCTGTGTTTCTTCAGTTCTTCCAGAAGCCTTTCTTCCTGGTCTTCTATTAGGTTGGAGCTGATGATAACCAGACATAATTTTTCCTCGTCCAAGAAAACATGTTTAAGCCCCATGGGCAGAGTCTTCATTTCAGGAGCCTTGGGTGGCTCAGTTGCTTCTATAATGGTGACAACTTTGAGTTCTTCAAAAGTGGTCGTCGGTGCTTCTTCGACCTTTTCTAAATGTTGCAGACATTCTGGAACTAGTTCATTCACAGAGAATTCAACATCTGGGTAGGTTAGGACATTCTCTAGCTCGTCTGATGGCTCAGAAATTTCTAATTGAGACATTTGCTGTATTGCGTCTAGAAGAAAGACCTCCTCTTGAATACTAAGGCCTTTCATGCTGTTAAGAACTCGGAATTGAATTGCTTCTTTTCTGAGTCTTAGAATGATGGTACTTGCTTCAACATCGATAAGCGCCCTGGCAGTAGCAAGGAAAGGTCTGCCAAAAATTATCGGGCATCTCAGATCTTCCTTAATATCCATGATGACAAAGTCGCATGGGACATAGGCATCCTTGCCTACCTAACTGGAATATATTCAATAATTCCAAGAGGTGCGGTGATTGTAGAGTCAGCTAATTGAATTGTCATTATTGTAGGCAGCAATTCGGTGAACCCCAATCGTTTGCACATAGAATAGGGCATAATGGATATGCTGGCCCCTAGGTCAGCTAATCCCTTTTTGGTAGATGCATTTCCAATGCAGCATTGAATTCCGAAGGAACCTGGGTCCTTCTTCTTCTTTGGCATTTTATTGAGGATGATGTCAGAGGTGGTCTGGGCAAGCTTGACAGTTTCTTGTTCCTCAGTGATGTACTTCTTTGATAACAAAGTTTTGAGGTATTTTTCCCAAGCCGACACCTCAGAGAGAGCATCAAGGAGCGGGATATCGATGTAAAGTTTCTTCATCGCCTCCTTGAATTTTTGGAACCTGGTATCCATTTTTGTTTCTCGCAGTCTTCCTAGATATGGGATCCTTGGTTTATACTGTAAGATTTCCGGCTCTGTGGACACTTGTTCTTTTCCTTTGCCCTTTGCATTCTCTGTGGGCTTCTCCGTTCCTGGCTTCGGGCTCTCATTTGTCATAAAGGTAGGTGTATCATCATCATCAAGGGTGATCCTGGTGGTTTCATGAAGGGTACGTCCTGATCTCGTAGTAACAACGTTCAACTGTTCATGCCTATTCTGTCCATGTTTAGGGTTTGATTCAGGCTGCCCAGCAAATGTGCCTGCTGGAGGCTTCAGTTGTGTTGCAATTTGGGCTAGTTGAGCTTCTACTGCATTTTGCTGAGCTTGTTGATTAGCGAGCATAGTTTGTTGGGATTGCAACATCTTCCTTATCAAAGTCATCTCATCCTCTGGCTGAGAAGGAGTATTCTTCTGAGAAAGTTGTTGTTGTCCCTATTGAGGTTGTTGCGAAGGCAGCGCTAACTGAGATTGCTGCAACTGAGGGTGCAGCTGTGGGTGTATATGAGTATACTGATAGTAGGCGGATGGATTCCTGGGGTAGTTGGATCTCGGGAAGTTATTTCTGGGGTTCCCTTGATTTTGATTGAAGTTACTTGGGAATCCTGGTGGCAATCTACTGGAGGATCCGCCTTGCGTCTGATGTTGTGGATTTGCGGTACCAGCAGGGTTCCCGTATTGAAATCCTGGGTGGTTCCTTGGTTGATTAGGATTATAATAAACTTGTCTAGGAATAGAATGAATAGAATTGACTTGTTCTGGCAATTGCTCTTCAGACTGGTCAGTGATTGGTTCATACTGTTGTGGTGGTGGATGCATATCCATCATCACATTGTAAAGCAATCCACATGAGAGAGTTGGGTGGTCAGATGCATGACAAGCTTCGCATGTTCCTATGGCTGCTTTGACCTGTTGAACCTGAGGGTTTTTCTTCTTGTCGAATTCCCCAAGATAAGTTTCAAGAGCTTGTTGCTTATGAGCTATGGTCTTTAAGGCTTCAGTAATAACCTTCATCTCCATTGATTCTTCAGCTTTATAGACCTTGAGGACTCCTTTGCCAGCTGATCGTCCCCAGTTGGACTGATTTTCAGCTCCGAGTGTGACTATTTTCCAGGCATCCTCATAATTCTTTCTCATAAAGTTTCCTCCAGATGAGGAATCCAGAAATTGCTTTATGTCATCACTCACTCCCCGATAGAAGGTTTCTATCAATTGGTTCTGGGAGATTCCATGATGAGGGAACTTTCGCAAAAGCTCTTTGAACCTTTCCCATGCTTCAGCAAGGGATTCTCCAGGAAGTTGAGAGAAGTGATTAATCTTCCCCCTGATCTCGTAAGTCAGTGAAGGGGGAAAGAACTTCTCCAAGAAATGTTCTTCCAGGGGAGCCCAGGTGGTGATTATTGGCTCCATGTCAAGTGAGTTATACCATCTCAAAGCTCTCCCAGACAGAGTGAAGTGAAACAGATGAAGCATTATTGCATCAAAGGCAACTCTGGCTTGCGGGACCAGGTGGCATAGTGCCTTAAACCTCTTCAGATGATCCATGCAGTCATCTCCAGAACCTCCAGAGAATGAGATGCCCTGCATGATCTGGATCCATTGGGTCCGAATCTCAAAGTTGGGAATGTTGATGATCAGAGGTCGGACCAGATGGTTGTCTTCGTAGTTCTTTGGGACAACATAATCCCTCAGCTGCTTGTTCCTTAGTTCCAACTGAGCAGCTTGGGTTGCTATGTCATTTTCAGCTCTGATGTGGGCATGTTCTTCCACACGAATCTCCACTTGAATATGGGCACGGGTATCAACGATGAGTTGTGCCCTTTGAGCAGCAATGGTGGCATTGACCTTCTCCATCACCAATGCATCCTGGCATTGATCTTCAACCATTTTCCTGGCTCTTTGGCAATTGAGTCTAATGCGACAATGGAAGCTTCTCTCTACCTCAGAGTCAAACTCTGGATCAGGGGAGAATCCACGGTTATGCGATGATTGCATACACGTTTTCTACCTGAGTAGAGAAAAGAAAACACCTTTTAGATAATGGTAGAGATATAATGGTTTCAAGAAGATATAGACTAATTATTAAAAGAAAGTGTAAAACCCTAACCAACTAGGAAGATACTAAATGAAATTAAAACGTACCGTTGTCCCCGGCAACGACACCAATTTTTGATGGAGCTTCCACTTACGTGGAATTGCATGCACCAACTAAAAATCCTAAAGATAGTAAGTCTTTAGGTTTATCCTTGCTTATACTAGATAGAGAACTCTATCCATGTATGCTAAGATATGTGGAAGTCTTATCGTAGTATAGTTAAGGGTCGAATCCATGGGACAACGGTCTTGTTGGTTGCAACAAGATAGAAAATGTTAGAATTTCACTTAATCACTTATTAGTTGGTATTTAGATCGAAAGGTTGGTCTTGTTGTTTTTAAACTAAGAACATGTAAAATAAAGCAAGCAAGTAAATTTAAAGAAGTTAAACAATGATAAAAGTCACTAGGGTGTGATTGGTTTTCACCACCACTACACATGGATTAAGACATGCAACGCCAGCCAGCCCCGAATGAATGGTCAACTGATTTGCATCATTCCCTTCTCAAAGTGTGTTCCTCAACTTACCAAGGTTGTACTTTCACACGTCAACTGATTCCATTTCATAGCATGAAAGTACAACGATAGGAGTGAGTATAATCCACTTCTTGAAAGACACTCCTAGATACTGAAACAGATGCATGGTGGATACATGCACCAAGAACCAACATACAAACGGGTTTCGTATCTAATAGTACAAACATAGACAATTCATACTAAAAGACAAAAGATAACACAAGTTGGTGATCAAGCAACAAGCATTCATTAAACGTTTGATGTTGAACTGGAAAGATAACAACTCTATATTACAAACTATGGATTACATTTACATGATATGAAAACATGGGTAGTGGGGCTACTCCCCGCACCCTAGTGAGAGAGACTACTTGCTCATAACTAGGACAAAGAAGGAGGCAAGAAGAGAGAGAGAGAGAGAGCATCATCCCCATAAAGGAGAGAGGAAAGTCAACCCCTTGGAGAGAGAGAGAAACGATCCACCAGCTTTACAGGTTGCGCGATGATGAGATCTCCCTCTTCCCACCTTCTTTGGTGGAGAGAGAGAAAGTAGCTTCAGGATGTAGTATGGGTCTCAGACCGGCAGCCCCTGGGCGGAGGATGGAACTCGGATGTGCTCTTGAGTGATTGAGGCAGCCTTTGGGTGTCTGCAAACTTCGATGTTCTTTAGAGGACCCTTGGAGTCTTATTTATAGGCCTTAAGTGAAGTCCAAACGGTTTGGTCAAGACTGTTTGGATCTCAAGACCGTTTGGACCTCAAGACCGTTTGGACCTCGAGACCGTTTGGACCTTAAGACCGTTTGGACCTCGAGACCGTTTGGACCTCAAGACCGTTTGGACCTTGAGACCGTTTGGACCTCGAGACCATTTGGACCTCAAGACCGTTTGGTTTCATGCGGTCTCGGGACCGTGTGACTCCATGCGGTCTCGGGACCGATTGGCTTCATGCGGTCTTGGGACCGTGTGACTCCATGCGATCTCGGGACCGATTGGCTTCATGCGGTCTTGGGACCGTGTGACTCCATGCGGTCTCGGGACCGATTGGCTTCATGCGGTCTTGGGACCGTGTGACTCCATGCGGTCTCGGGACTGATTGGCTTCATGCGGTCTTGGGACCGTGTGACTCCATGCGGTCTCGGGACCGATTGGGCTCATGCGGTTTTGGGACCGTGTGACTCCATGCGGTCTCGGGACCGTTTGAGCCCATGCGGTCTTGAGGCTAGTTGAGTCTTTTGTGATTTTTTTGTGTCTTTTTTCTGCAAATATAAAAGGGGAAAAGTTAGTCTAATAATATATTTACAATAAGAGGGAATATTTAGGTATTATGTCTATTCCTAATTAAGAAAGAGTGTGGAAAACTAAAGAAAAGACTAAGATAACATCCCAAAATTGGAGGTTATCGGGTGCCATTATCAATTAGATCTTGAACAACATCCTGGAAAGCTTTACAACTATCTATCACATGACTCAGTGACCTATGAAATTTATAAAATGTGGTAACATGATAGTTCTTAGGAAGTGGGTTTGGAAGTGGCATCTGAGATGGGAACTTGAGATATGTCTCAATATACAGAAAAAGTGATGCATAAGTGCAAGTCTATGGCATGAACTTCCATGGAGGCTTTCTTGATGTGACCTTTTCACTATTCTATGTAGGCTTATGTTTGCGAGTGACTTTGTCTTACTGAGTCGATTATGGAGCAACAAATGATGCAAATGTTACTTGTTGTGGGACTATCTGTTGGAATGGTCGAAAATATGACATATGAGGTGTAGATCTGAGAGTTGTTCTATATGTGGGATATCCTGGTGGTGGGTGATAACCTAATAAAGGATAATATCCTATAGCCATATGTTGTGGAATAGGAGCTCTGAATTGAGGGGGAAAGGATTGTGCATAATTAAAATGTTGAGGGGTGACCACCATGTCGCTATTTTTCTAGGACCCATCTTGCTACATGAGAAGGCATTCTGGACATGAGGTGTGTATTTTGGGATGAAAATTTCACTGACCAACTCTTTATTTGTGCTAATAGGTCTAATAATCTTACTCCATATTTAGGTTTTGAGGTGGGAGTTATAGTGAGATTGAGACCAATATTCTTATAGACACCTTTGTTTATAACTGCTTCAACACAAATGCTTGCTTGAATGAGATCTACAAATGTCTGATATGATTGGAAAGTGAAAATGGAAAATAATGATGGTTATGATGCCTGAATAACCATTTGAATACCCTCCTTATTATTTTTAATATGAGCAGCTCGTGCTCTCCATCTTCCAACAAATTGTGTGAAAGTCTCCTCATGTTTCTATGTTAGGGCTTCTAGATCATCCTGTATAGGTAGATGGTCAGTATTCTAGGCATATTGTTCAATGAAACTGGTTGCTTTCTCATCCCATGTATTGAATGTTCTTGGCTTTTGTTGGTTGTACCAAGCTAGTACTAGTCCTTCCAGGGAACACTGAAGTAGGCAGATTAATAGTTTGTCATTATCTTGAACCTCTACCATGTTAGAACAATATGCCTTGATATGTAGATTTGGATCACCTCTGCCATTGTAATTGGAGAACTCTGGCACCTCAAATCTCTTTGGTAGACATACTTCAGGGAAGTAGAAAAAATCACCAAAATGTTCCAGTCCTGCCTATTTTCCTTGAATTTCCTTGAGCGGTCTGGCTAGGCCTTCCAGTGTAATGTTAGAAGAATCTGAACTGAGCACAATATATGGTGTAGGGACAATCTGTATGTGATCTTTCATGGGGAGAGGATTCCAAAGTGGATCCATTGGTTTTTGATATTGTCCACATTAAGTGCCATATAGCATGTGAGGATGGAACCGATATGGACCCAATTTTGGACATTGTGCAAATTGATTTTGTGCTAATTGTAGAATCTTGATTGACTTATTCTTCTTGTTCTTCTTCTTCTTCTTCTTTTATTTCTTTGGTTCAATGTTTGTTGCAATCTTTATATAAGATTCATGAGCTTTTAGTGAGTTAGGAGACAATTTAGTGATAACAAGAACATGTAAGGGGATCGTTGATGGATTTTGGGTGGTGGTGTGACAATGGGAGGTTTTTGATAGCTACCTATGAAGAGGGGGTTCATGGAAAATTGAAGGGGACCCTGTCCTTGGATAGGTGGGTACATTGGTAGCATATCATATGGATACATTTGAGGAGGATATGGCGACAGTTGGTAGCACCCAGTGGAGATGCAGACCTGATGATGAACCTGATTCTGTACAGGACGAGTTACATATTCAAGATTTTTTCTTCAATAGAACTATTAGAGTTGTCCAATGTTGGAGCAATTAATTTGTTCCTATTTTTATTTCTATTTCTAATTCTGATTGTGCTTCTCAACATCAATAAATGTCATTGCAATATGGTCATTTATGGTAGTAGGATCTTGTTCTTGTGATATCAATTGATCAAAATATTAGTCCATGATTGACCTACATTCCTACGATTTGTCGGCATTAGCAGACTGGACTATATTTTCATCAAGGTCATGCTGGGCGGTAGCAATCGTATGCTTTTCCATTGTTGACAGAGTTGAAAATAGGTGTGCCCTAGATCTAAGAATATAAGGACTACAACTATGGAGAATACTTGCTAAGGTGGACTTTGTGAAAAAATACCTAAAACACCTGCATGCAAATATTAGCATTCACAAGAATATTCTTGTATGTATGACATTTCTCCAAGTAGAATAAATGATGTCTTAATGCAATTTGATATGGTGGAGGACAAATTTAACCCTTTCATGGCAAGGGGAATTAATAGTCTTGGTAATGTATAGGTTTCCAAAGTGTAATAAAAAAAGAATTTGCCCTTTGCCATGTAAGATAAATCATGAAGTGTAATCAGAGTGACACTGAAATGAAAATATTTGCTCTTGTGTAGCAAGGAGAAAGTATGCTGGTTGTTCATTTTTATATGAAAGTAGACAATGGTTGATGGATAAAAATGTGATACCCCTGCATCATGTCAATGGGGATATATGTAAAAAGACACAAAGTGTGACATACAACTCATAAAAACATAATTAACTAATGTGGAAGCGTTCACTAAGCAGCGGATTACCAAAAATCACTAAAAATTAAAACATTTTTATCCATAGATCCATCAAAGGAAAACTTTCTCACATAGAACCAAATTAACACATTTACATTCTGGATTAAAAGTACATGTACTGTATCATCTCTTTCTGTGAATTACAAGCATCAGCTGCCCTATTAAACTAAGTACAGGCAGTATGAAAATCTCGAGGCACTGAGCTAAAATCTCGAAAGTGCTAACTACTACTCCGAGGACCAGAGAGTACAGAGATGACACATAGGACTCTATATACATCTATACAAGGCATGACAGCCAGTGTCTCCACCTGAGACTTCACTGCTGTCCCTGCTGCTGCTGTTGCTGTCCTTCACCTGCTGAAGGTTCCTGCCTCCTTGTTCGCATCCACCTAAAAATGTGGTTCCCACGGGGGTGAGACAATTGTAAATTTCCCCAATGAGAGATATAACTATCCTCCAGAAACATTATTAATGCATCTTAAGAAGATAAATATGAACAGAGGAATCATATTTATTTGACAATAGATATTTCAATGTCTAATAGATTAGAATATTATTCTTATCAGAAGCATTGCAACTATAACTTGATAGAACAACATGTCACTTATCCCTTAAGGAATATGAAGAACCTGTATCATATTTATTCACTATCAAATCATTACTGCAGCATTAATCTCTTCAAGCTTAGATCATATATCTAATGTCTGACATTGCCATAGTGGAGTCATGGCCTGTAGCCACACTCTTTTCACAAAGTATTGGGATCTTAATCCCTTAACTCATCAAGTATAATTCCACTTCTTAACAAGTTCATCATCATGATTATAGAATCTGGGTATTTGGACCCTTATTTCATCATAGAACACTTGTTACCACCTATTAGGTAACTTCATACCTTCAGGTCATCTGACCAAGGACATTATAAATTCTTGCTACACAAAGTATTGCACATAGTTCACAAAGCTCATATCACCTCTTATTACCCCTTGATAGGCAACAAGGAACATTATGGCTTATGAAGCCATAACCAATTTCAATAAATAAAACATCATATGGCACACAGGGCTCATAAGTTTTCAGATTACTTCTCACTAAGCAATTAAGCATATGAAGGCTTATAAGGCATATGAAACATTTTCAATATACAGAACATCATAGCCCATACCTGGCTATGCCCCTCTTCTCAACATATCTGCATGATTAGTAATTATAATACAATTACATATCAGTACCATGCAATCCAAGGGTTATCTTATTACATTCTTAACCCATTAGTCTGTATTTGAGCTTCACATAGGATTACTCTATTGTTAGACCTTCACATAGAATCACCCTGTATTAGGGTTTCATATAGCATTACCCTGCATTAGGGTTCACATAGCATTAAATTGTATTAGGGTTTCACATAGCATAAACTTGTATTAGGGTTTACATAGCAAGGAATCAATATGGATAACATAAGAATTCAATTATGCTTATTTATTCTCATCATTCATCATTAAATGAATTATCAACACACAGCATGAGTTTCAACAGGGTGCATTACATCTCAATGTAAGCATTGACATGACACATCTCATGTGTCATTCATCCAATTATATTGGATTTATAACACATCAAGGTATACCAGTATTGGGGTGTTGGATGTGATATCTATCATATCTTTATGTATCACTTCCCTCAACACCTCTATCTTACGTGAGTTCACCCACTTAGCTTGTATTAGGGTATTCCCCATCCTAATACTTTATGCACCAGTTCATCACATTTATCATGTAATGTATTGGTCATTAGTCACTCACTTAGATTATACAACCATTGCCCATACTATGGACTCATCCTTGAGTTTAGGAACTATTAATATAAGGATATCCATAATCAACCTCTCTAGGTGTTACATTTGTCAAAACATTAATCACTATTCCATTATTACGAATAGTATTTGCCATATTTATAATTTGAGGATTCACATAGCATATTCCATATATTTATGGATTTCACATAGTATTGCTCTTCAATAGAGTTTTACATAATCATCCTTCTATATCAGGGTTTCACCTAGTATTATGTGAAATTAGGATTTCACAACACATCACCCAGTGATAGATCTTCACATAGAATTAGTAGCACTACCCTATATTAGGGTTTCATGCACCTTTACCCCATTTTAGGGATTAAGGTTTACCATTCACATCCAAGTAAGGTTTCTCTTACGTTATACCCAAATTAGGGTTCCCATCAAATTAGGGCTTCTTACATTGTTACACTAAGTTAGGGTTACATCATCACCCTAGATTAAGGTTTCACTGAGCTTTTCCATAATTTAGGGTTTCACATAGCCTTGTCTTAAATTAGATTCAAGGTACATCAATTTTTTCAATGAAGATTTCATGATCTCATATTATGCATCAAACCCTGATTACACATTTATTCATAATGAGATAATTAGGGCTTATTAAGTAAGCAATCATCTCTCCCATTCACTCTCCCTCTCATCCTCTCTAGGATGTTAATTACTCCAAGATTGATCTATGGTTAACTCTTCACTTAAGTACACATAGTTAGGGTTAACCTTCATAGTCATCATTGGTCTTACATCATTAAGAACCAAATAGCTAATTGACCTTTGATCATATAAGGTGTCCAAATGGTTTAACCAACTTGGACCTCAAAAGGTCTTGGTCACTTATATCTCAAACGGTCTTGGTCACTAAGTTCAAACGGTTTGAAACCGTTTAGCAAAGTTGGTTCTTGAAACCGTTTAGACAACACATCTTGAAACTGCATGAACTTAAGTCTCCAAACAATTTGAGATTGTTTGTTCCCAAATGGTCTTGAGACTGTTTGGACCCAAATGGTCTTTAGACTGTTTGGTCCAAACCTTCTCAAAACCGCATGGACCAAAAAGGTACTTCAACACTTAATCGATTCAAGGTTTCAATCCATGAACCAATTATCAATTGAACCACTAAAGTATTCATCAATTGAACCACTGAATCACCATTCAATTAGAACTTGAATTTAGGGTTTTGAACCCAATTGAACTCATTTGATAATCAAGAAACCATCACTTAGGGTTTTGAAATCAAGGATCCATCAATGGTTGACATTGTGGAACTAATTCAATTGAAATCAATGAACCGTCATCATTATATGATATGACCTGACCTGACCTCAAACAGTCTTGAATGACCCCCAAATGGTCTTGAGGTCGTTTGGATGATCTCCAAATGGTCTTGAGAGCATTTCCCAATCCATCATAAAAATCCATGACATTCAATTAGGGTTTGGATCATTGGATTGATTATCAAATCAGCAATTGATTGCATTTCAATTTGGTATATTTAGATCTTCAAATACCCAACCATACTCAATCCTAGACCTCCAAATGGTCTTGGTTGACCTCCAAACGGTCTTGAGACCATTTGGGTGATTCCCAAATGGTTTTGAAACCGTTTGGGTTAATCAACCCAAAACATCAACTCAATCAATTGCAAAATCAGCACTTAGCCGATTAGGGTTTATATTTGAAAGTTTATCCATATGTTGAGTTAATAAATTGGAGCCATTGGATCATCATCCAACACATACTAGGGTTCAGACCTCAAACGGTCTACCCATCCAAACGGTCAACTCCTCTAAACGGTTTGGAGTTCCAAACTCCATACGGTTTGGAAGTCGTTTGGTCTCCAAACGATTTGGTAAAACAGTTTGGACCAAACCATTGAAACCATTTGCTCTAGATATTTGGGGAGGTGTGTGCTTATGATTATGTCATCATCATAAAGCTCCAAAACCATGAAGTTTTCTATGATTTCCATGGTGGTTGCAACAATCATCCAAAATAAATTTCAGAAATGTAGAAAGGATCACCAATTGATAAGGAATTGAATGCAATAATAAAATCAAGGGTTCAAGTTATAAAACCCGCCTCCAATTGAGCTCCAAAGCTCCAATCTCACATCAAAAATGGTGGATGCAACTACTTTCACTATTCCAAGGGTCGTCCTCAAGCTTTGAGTGAAAAGGAATGGTTAGAATTGAAGAGGGGATCGAGATATGAAGAATTCATACATTGATTTTCAATTTTCACCATGGATTCAAGGTGAAAGGAGGTCAAGAAGCTTACCAACAGGTTGGGGGTCGTCCTCCTGATCCTCAAAATCTCCTTGGTCGTTTTACAAGCAAGGGAAAAGAAATGGAAATGAAAAAGCCCTTGGTTTGGCTTGTAAAGGTTACTTTTATAAGAAAATCAATGAGAGAGAAAATGCCTTATAAAAATGCATTTAATCCCAAAAATGATGCCGCCTCTTCCCCCTCAACTCCTTGGATCCGAGGCTATCTTGTTTGACTCATATTCCTCTCAATTATCCATGTTTTAAAGAAAAGCAAATTAAGCACCTCAAATCATATTATACTAATATCCATATGTGAGTGGATATTTCTTTTTCTTATAATAAGGTGAGTGAGTTATTCACTTCTCTTGGATATTTTCGTGGCCTAGAAAAGGAACAAAGGTTTTCACACTTGAGAAAATTCAACCATCTCGTTTTTGGTTGAAGGCCCTTCAATTATTATATTTATTTTTGCACTAAATTGAATTAGGGTTTCAATTAGGATTAAATCTTGATTATTTTAATATCAAGATTCTCTCTCCTCCAAATTAATTCAAATGAGGTGCCCTTCTCATTTTCATTTCTCTACATGATGGCAAGAAACATTAGGGAACTTATTGAAGTGGTAATTTGCATATTGAACCCTGGGTTTTGGGTAAATTGCACATTACACCAAAACTAGGTTTTAATGCACAAACATTGCTTTATCAGCTCTTTCTTGGTACTCAGGCTACCACAAGGCATACCTCTGCATCATATCCAATCTTATGATGCTTTAACACATGAGGAACATATTATCATGCACAATTTGTAATTTAACCCCTCAACTTGGGTAATTTTCCCTTTAGTCCAAATCAAGTGAAACATTATTTCAACATTATTAAAAAAGGAATAAAATTGAAATATAAGTTCCTCTTGAGCCCTAATTACTTTTTACAAGATGAGATTAAGCATCTACTCAACCTTATTAAGTAAATCATCTAGGGTTAACATATAACCCTGGTCAGGGATGTTACAAATTATAAACCCCTAACATGGATTTCGTCCCCGAAATCCCAGGAAAAAGGAGGGACATATTTATTTAATTATCATACCCTCAAGTCTCCACATAATATATTAATATCATGGAGATATCATGGATCTGTAATCCACATAAAGTTCCTTTCATTAATTCAACCTTATCAATGTTTATGTTTATGCAGAGCATAAACCCCTAACATATGATGTCCATATTATTGAAAGGAAGAAGCATAAAAGAGCATACTTCTATTATCACCCAAGAATATTTATCAAAAGGGAAACATATATATCTAACAAAGATAATTCACTCAGCAATCCTTTATTTATTTGGGAAAGTTCACTTAGCAAAACTCTATTTAATTGGGAATGCTCACTTAGCTTTTCCTTTTAATTGGGAATGTTCACTTAGCTCTTCCCATTTAGGAATGTTCACTTAGCTCTTCCCATTTAGGAATGTTCACTTAGCTCTTCCTATTTAATTGAGAATGTTCACTTAGATTTTCTCTTTAATTGGGAATGTTCACTTAGCTTTTCCCATTTAGGAATGTTCACTTAGCTCTTCCTATTTAATTGAGAATATTCACTTAGCTTTTCTCTTTAATTGGGAATGTTCACTTAGCTTTTCTCTTTAATTGGGAATGTTCACTTAGCTTTTCCCATTTAGGAATGTTCACTTAGCTCTTCCTATTTAATTGAGAATGTTCACTTAGCTTTTCTCTTTAATTGGGAATGTTCACTTAACTTTTCCCATTTAGGAATGTTCACTTAGCTCTTCCCATTTAAGAATGTTCACTTAGCTCTTCCTATTTAATTGAGAATGTTCACTTAGGTTTTTTCTTTAATTGGGAATGTTCACTTAGTTTTTCCCATTTAGGAATGTTCACTTATCTCTTCCTATTTAATTACATTATACTCTCTAGATTGTTTCAGAATGACTACTTGATCATAGTAATAAAAAAGACAACAATCTAAGAGTTTCATACTTGCCTTATCTACAATAATCATATACCTGGCCAGGGTATACAAGTATTGAGATTAGGTAGTATGTACTTTATTTACTATCATGTTCCTCACTTTTCATATCATTATACACACAGGATTTTTTCATTTCTGAATTTTCTTCAGACATCGCTTCAATATCTCATCTTTTATTACACAGATGAGAGATTATAAAGCATTTTAAGGAGCACTGAGTAAAATGTAAGTTCTCTTCTTCCTTGTGTCCTTATAGGACTGGTTAAAGGAAGTTCAAAAACAACTACTTTCTTATTTTTAACACATAGAATCATGAAATGAAGTATCAGAATGGATATATTTCATCTGACCTGTCTGGGACGTATGTCCACGTCCTCTATTGTTACTAGAAAACTGTCTCCTTTGTGAGCCTTGCTGACTCTTCCCCTGGGGTTGAGTCATCATCGAATTCCTGTCTGGACAATTCTTTGTTAGATGTCTCGGTTGTCTACATTGGTAACAGACCCTGGGTGCAAAACAGGGTCTGTGAGATCCAGTTACCGATGTTGATGCTATGTCGGGGGCTCTACTTGTAATATTACTATGATCCCTACCCCTACTTGACGTCCATTGCATCTGGGCATGGAATCTCGATGATGCTGCCGATGCAGAAAACCTCGATTTCTTAAAACTTTCAGACCTTTGTCCTTGAGACTGAGTGTACACCTTCTTACCACTAGTCTGTCATTTCTCAATTTCAGACCTCTCTATCCTCCTTACCGATTCCACAAAGGTGGAAAACCTCTCCATGTTCTCTAAAGCAGACACAAGAGTGGTCAGTTCAGCGTTCAACCCCTTCTCAAAATGCTGAATTCTTTCCTCATCATTAACTGCCATTTGCGGACAAAACCGCAACAACTCCATGAACTTAGCTTCATACTCCCTAACGTTCATCTGTCCTTGTTTGATTCTCTCAAATTGAGAAATCTTCTCATCTAGATACGTCTTAGGGAAGTATCTACTGACGAATTCTCGTCGGAATACCTCCCATCCAATTTCTTCATCTGGTCTCTTATCTTCTTCTATCATCCACCAATGACCAACACTCCCATTAGGAGGTACACAACATGTCTTACCTTTTCAGCTTCAGGGATATCAAGGATCCTGAAAGCCTTTTCCAGCTCTGTCAGCCACAAATCAGCATCTGTTGGATCAGATGTACCAGCATAATCTATGGCTCCAACCCGGAGAAATCTCTCAAAAGTCTTGTTGGCTCCATAACCCTCATGATGGGCTGGTGCCCTAGGTGCAGGTATTGGCATCCTATCTGTCTCGTGAGTCATGGCAGCTATAAACTGCCCAAACATGGCTTGGAAGGTCGGGTTCCCCATGTCAACTTGATTGAACTGGGGCTATTCAGGTATGGGCTCCTCCCTATCATGGTCTCCTGCACATCCTCCTGGTGCAGCATCACTGCTCTTAGCAGCATGTTCTTCATGTGGTCTAGACATCTTCAAATTCTTCTTCTCCTATGTGAGCAGAAGATACTATCAGATAAGCTGGAAGACATTTAGAACAGACTCAACAACCTTAGTCCTATGTCTCTATAGACTCAGCGAACCTAGAGCTCTGATACCACTAAATTGTGGCATACAACTCATAAAAACATAATTAACTAATGCAAAAGCGTTCACTAAGCAATTGATTACCGAAAATCACTAAAAATTAAAACTTTTTTTATCAAGAGATCCATCAAAGGAAAACTTTCGCACATAGAACCAAAGTAACACATTTACATTCTGGATTAAAGGTACATGTATTGTATCATCTCTTTCTGTGAATTACAAGCATCAGCTGCCCTGCTAAACTAAGCACAGGCAGTATGAAAATCTCGAGGCACTGAGCCAAAATCTCAAAAGAGCTAACTACTACTCCGAGGACCTGAGAGTACAAAGACGACACATAGGACTCTATATACATCTATACAAGGCATGACAACCAGTGTTTCCACCTTAGACTTCACTGCTGTCCCTGTTGCTGTTGTTGCTGTCCTTCACCTACTGAAGGGTTCCTGCCTCCTCGTCCGCGTCCACCTAAAAATGTGGTTCCCACGGGGGTGAGACAATTGTAAATTTCCCCAGCAAGAGATATAACTCTCCGCCAGAAACATTATTAATGTAGCTTAAGAAGATAAATATGAACAGAGGAATGTTATTTATTTGACAGCATATATTTCAATGTCTAATAGATTAGAATATTATTCTTATCAGAAGCATTGCAGCTATAACTTGATAGAACAACATGTCACTTATCCCTTAAGGAATATGAAGAACATGTATCATATTTATTCACCATAAAATCATTACTGCAACATTAATCTCTTCAGTCTTAGATCATATATCTAATGCCTGGCATTGTCATAGTGGAGTCATGGCCTGTAGCCACACTCTTTTCACAAAGTATTGGGATCTTAATCCCTTAACTCGTCAAGTATAATTCCACTTCTTAACATGTCCATCATCATGATTATAGAATCTGGGTATTTCGACCCTTATTTCATCATAGAACACTTGTTACCACCTATTAGGTAACTTCATACCTTTAGGTCATCTGACCAAGGACATTATAAATTCTTGCTACACAAAGTATTGCACATAGTTCACAAATCTCATATCACCTCTTATTACCCCTTGATAGGTAACAAGGCACATTATGGCTTATGAAGCCATAACCAATTTCAATAAATAAAACATCATATGGCACACAAGGCTCATAAGTTTTCAGATTACTTCTGACTAAGAAATTAAGCATATGAAGGCTTATAAGGCCTATGAAACATTTTCAATATACAGAACATCATATCCCATACCTGGTTATGCCCCTCTTCTCAACATATCTACATGATTAGTAATTATAATACAATTACATATCAGTACCATGCAATCCAAGGGTTATCTTATTACATTCTTAACCCATTAGTCTGTATTTGAGCTTCACATAGGATTACTCTATTGTTAGAACTTCACATAGCATCACCCTATATTAGGGTTTCATATAGCATTACTCTGTATTAGGGTTCACATAGCATTAACTTGTATTAGGGTTTCACATAGCATAAACTTGTATTAGGGTTTACATAGCAAGGAATCAATATGGATAACATAAGAATTCAATTATGCTTATTTATTCTCATCATTCATCATTAAATGAATTATCAACACACAACATGAGTTTCTCTTTCATCCTTGCCAGAATATAATTACATAATAGTTTATAGGTTTGGATTAACCTTTTCATAAGGCATGTTAGCCTACATTCAACAGGGTGCATTACATCTCAATGTAACCATTGACATGACACATCTCATGTGTCATTCATCCAATTATATTGGACTTATAACACATCAAGGTATACCAGTATTGGGGTGTTGGATGTGATATCTATCATATCTTGATGAATCACATCCCTCAACACCACTATCTTACTTGAGTTCACCCACTTAGCTTGTATTAGGGTATTCCCCATCCTAATACTTTATGCACCAATTCATCGCATTTATCATGTAATGTATTGGTCATTAGTCACTCACTTAGATTATACAACCATTGCCAATACTATGGACTCATCCTTGAGTTTAGGAACTATTAATATAAGGATATCCATCATCAACCTCTCTAGGTGTTACATTTGTCAAAATATTAATCACTATTCCATTATTGGGAATAGTATTCTCCATATTTATAATTTGAGGATTCACATAGCATATTCCATATATTTATGGATTTCACATAGTATTGCTCTTCAATAGAGTTTTACATAATCATCCTTCTATATCAGGGTTTCACCTAGTATTATGTGAAATTAGGATTTCACAACACATCACCCAGTGATAGATCTTCACATAGAATTAGTATCACTACCCTATATTAGGGTTTCATGCACCTTTACCCCATTTTAGGGATTAAGGTTTACCATTCACATCCAAGTAAGGTTTCTCTTACCTTATACCCAAATTAGGGTTCCCATCAAATTAGGGCTTCTTAAATTGTTACACTAAGTTAGGGTTACATCATCACCCTAGATTAAGGTTTCACTGAGTTTTTCCCTAATTTAGGGTTTCACATAGCCTTGTCCTAAATTAGATTCAAGGTACATCAATCTTTTCAATGAAGATTTCATGATCTCATATTATGCATCAAACCCTGATTACACATTTATTCATAATGAGAGAATTAGGGATTATTAAGTAAGCAATCAACTCTCCCATTCACTCTCCCTCTCATCCTCTCTAGGATGTTAATTACTCCAAGATTGATCTATGGTTAACTCTTCACTTAAGTACACATAGTTAGGGTTAACCTTCATAGTCATCATTGGTCTAAATCATTAAGAACCAAATAGCTAATTGACCTTTGATCATATAAGGTGTCCAAATGGTTTAACCAATTTGGACCTCAAAAGGTCTTGGTCACTTAAACCTCAAACGGTCTTGGTCACTAAGTTCAAATGCTTTGAAACCGTTTAGCAAAGTTGGTTCTTGAAACCGTTTAGACAACACATCTTGAAACCACATGAACTTAAGTCTCCAAACGATTTGAGATCGTTTGGTCCCAAACGGTCTTGAGACCGTTTGGACCAAACCTTCTCAAAACCGCATGGACCAAAAAGGTACTTCAACACTTAATCAATTCAAGGTTTCAATCCATGAACCAATTATCAATTGAATCACTAAAGTATTCATCAATTGAACCACTGAATCACCGTTCAATTAGAACTTCAATTTAGGGTTTTTAACCCAATTGAACTAGGTTTGATAATCAAGAAACCATCACTTAGGGTTTTGAAATTGAGGATCCATAAATGGTTGACATTGTGGAACCAATTCAATTGAAATCAATGAACCATCATCATTATATGATATGACCTGACCTCAAACGGTCTTGAATGACCCCCAAACGGTCTTGAGATCATTTGGATGATCTCCAAATGGTCTTGAGACCGTTTGCTCAATCCATCATCAAAATCCATGACATTCAATTAGGGTTTGGATCATTGGATTGATTATCAAATCAACAATTGATTGCATTTCAATTGGTATCGTTAGATATTCAAATACCCAACCATACTCAACCCTAGACCTCCAAACGGTCTTGAGACCGTTTGGGTGATTCCCAAACGGTTTTGAAACCGTTTGGGTCAATCAACCCAAAACATCAACTCAATCAATTGCAAAATCAACACTTAGCCGATTAGGGTTTCTATTTGAAAGTTTGTCCATATGTTGAGCTAATCAATTGGAGCCATTGGATCATCATCCAAAACATACTAGGGTTCAGACTTCAAATGGTCAACCCATCCAAATGGTCAACTCCTCTAAATGGTTTGGAGTTCCAAACTCCAAACGGTTTGGTGAAACTATTTGGACCAAATAGTTTCTTATGATGATGTCATCATCATCAAGCTCCAAACCCACGAAGTTTGCTGTGATTTCCAGGATGGTTGCAACAATCATCCAAAATAAATTTTGGAAATGTAGAAAGGATCACCAATTGATAAGGAATTGAATGCAATAATAAAATCAAGGGTTCAAGTTATAAAACCCGCCTCCAATTGAGATCCAAAGCTCCAAGATCACGTCAACAATGGTGGATGCAACTCCTTTCACTATTCCAAGGGTCGTCCTCAAGCTTTGAGTGAAAAGGAATGGTTAGAATTGAAGAGGGGATCGAGATATGAAGAATTCATACATTGATTTTCGATTTTCACCATGGATTCAAGGTGAAAGGAGGTCAAGAAGCTTACCAACAGGTTGGGAGTCGTCCTCCTGATCCTCCAAAGCTCCTTGGTCGTTTTCCAAGCAAGGGAAAAGAAATGGAAATGAAAAATCCCTTGGTTTGCCTTGTAAAGGGTACTTTTATAAGAAAATCAATGAGAGAGAAAATACCTTATAAAGATGCATTTAATCCCAAAAATGATGCCGCCTCTTCCCCCTCAACTCCTTGGATCCGAGGCTATCTTGTTTTCCTCATATTCCTCTCAATTATCCATGTTTTAAGGAAAAGCAAATTAAGCACCTCCAATCATATTATACTAATATCCATATGTGCGTGGATATTTCTTTTTCTTATAATAAGGTGAGTGAGTTATCTACTTCCCTTGGATATTTTCGTGGCCTAGCAAAGGAAAAAAGGTGTTCACACTTGAGCAAATTCAACCATATCGTTTTTGGTTGAAGGCCCATCAATTATTATATTTATTTTTGCACTAAATTGAATTAGGGTTTCAATTAGGATTAAATCTTGATTATTTTAATATCAAGATTCTCTCTCCTCCAACTTAATTCAAATGAGGCACCCTTCTCATTTTCTTTGATCTACATGATTCCAAGAAACATTAGAGACCTTATTGAAGTGGTAATTTGCATATTGAACCCTGGGTTTTGGGTAAATTGCACATTACACCAAAACTAGGTTTTAATGCACAAACATTGCTTTATCAGCTCGTTGTTGGTACTCAGGCTACCACAAGCCATACCTTTGCATCATATCCAATC
The DNA here is from genome assembly GCA_963693085.1 of Alisma plantago-aquatica. Taxonomy (NCBI): domain Eukaryota; kingdom Viridiplantae; phylum Streptophyta; class Magnoliopsida; order Alismatales; family Alismataceae; genus Alisma; species Alisma plantago-aquatica. Next base: position 34,894,645 of record OY856415.1, on the reverse strand, counting down.
TCATGATTCTTTAACACATGAGGAACATATTATCATGCACAATTTGCAATTTAACCCCTCAACTTGGGTAATTTGCACTTTAGTCCAAATCAAGTGAAACATTATTTCAACATTATTCAAAAAGGACTAAAATTGAAATATAAGTTCCTCTTGAGCCCTAATTACTTTTCACAAGATGAGATTAAGCATCTACTCAACCTTATTAAGTGAATCATCTAGGGTTAACATATAACCCAGGTCAGGGATGTTACACAAAGATTTTCGAAGTGTTTGAGTCATCCAAAGAATAGAATTCATATAACTCAAGAAAGATACCCGCAAGAAATGATGATGTATCCAACCTCTAACCATCACATGCATAGAAGGGTAGGTTTCAATTTCATTGGTCTAGCAATCTCATGAGAATATAAGGTATCTGTTTCTCAAGAAGAACAAACATGGCTGAGAGGTCCTCTATTGAGAAGGTTATATACTATCTGACTGCTAGCTGGTTGGGGCTAGAAGGGCCAGCCTATGCTTCCCCAAATATAAGGATCCTGGATGGAAACCGATGGTCAATCAAACATGATTAGACAAAAGGAAGGTGAAAATGTTTTGAAATAGATATGGCATGTGATGTTTATGATTCATCAAATAGGAATGTTCCACAATAAGTCAAACAATGCAGAAGTGTGACAACCTTATGGTTTTTGCATTGACTGGAGTGAAGGTGTAGTTGGTCTTTTAGATATGGAAAGGGTGTGAAGACTTCTTCCTCCTTTTTTTTGAACCAATGTGGAGGAAACCATAGAATGGTTGAATTTTGAGTGAGAAAGAAAATTGGACAACCTTCCGTCGTCAAGTGTGATTTTGAGAAAATGGTTGAAGTTTTAGTGAAAATTGGGAAGCATGCTGACATTAAGTGTGATTATGAGAAAATGGCTGAATTTTGAGTGAAAATAGGGCAACATGTCAATGTTAAATGTGATTTTCAGAAAAATGGTTGAACTTTGAGTGAAAATTGGGCAACCTGCAGACGGCAAATGTGATTTTGAGAAAAATGATTGAATTTGAGAAAAAATGGGCATCCTACCGGTGTCAAATGTGATTTTGAGAAATATGGTTGAATTTTGAGTGAAAATTGGGTAGCCTACTGACGTCAAGTGTGATTGTCAGAAAATGGTTGAATTTTGAGTGAATGTTGGGCAGCCTACTGACGTTGAATATGATTTTGGTAAAAATGGTTATATTTTTAGCAAAAATGGGGCAGCCTACTGGTGTCAAACATGATAGGATTGCATTTGGAATGTATTCACTCTACTTTTAGAAATGCCACATAATGCAACACAAGCCCACAAGTATGCAATATAACCCCCGAGTTATCCCTATTTCACTTTGATGATTTGTAGCCTCATTTATAAGAATCACAAGCATAGGAATGATGGTCCTTGTTTTCTCTAGGGGTATCAAAAGAAGCAATCAAGTAGTTTGAAACAAGGGTCTTCTTGATATAATACTGCTCCAATATACCTCACTACAATAGCAGCTGTAGTTGGCCTTTGGTACTAGGAGAGGGGGAAATGTTCTGGGCCTTTGCACATACCTGTGATTGTGGTGGCGGTACCTGTACTAATTATCCCGAAGCCCTTTCAAGAGTGTCCGCATGTAGGCTAAAAATCTGCTACTCATTACCAAATAGGATGATAGGACATGTTCTTGTGCATTTTTAGTGTTTCTTTATATTTTTCAGAATGTCCAACTTAAGTAAATAAACATACACACATTTATTTCACCATACATGAAGAATTTTAAATGAGTGAAAGGGGGAGGGACCAAGTGCTAGATCCCAAAGGACCGTCCAATCTTGAGTCTATCCTCGCTTGGGAAGGAAAAGAACAAGTCAAATCACACAAAAACTCCATTTCTGGATGAATAATTCCCTCCCAAAGCATCAACATCCAAATAATTAAAAAAAAGTACAAATGACCATGTAGAGAACATATACAACAAATTTTCATCATAGATCATGAATAAATTGAGAAGTTTTTCTTGAAAGCCCATTATAAATCATGTTATATTATCACAAGAGGAAATGACTCATGAAAAAGGAGGACCAACAACAAACTTGTAAGACTAATTAACTTGCAAAATCTAAATACTCTTGAGAGAAGGTATGTGGGCAGGAAGATATGGCATAGAAACCAAGATCTAGAACAAAAAAGAAACAACACAAAACATATATATTTTTTTCACAAGACAAGCTCCATTTTGAGAACGATAAGAAGCAAAAACTCAGCCTGATGTACAAAAAGAATCACAAAACAAGCGTTATTGTGAGAAAGATCTGAAGTAGAAACTCAGATCTCAAAGCAAAAAGTAAATATTGTTTTTCACTAGACATTCTCTATCGTGAGAAAGATTTAGTACAAACTCAGATCTGAAAGGGAAAAACTTATTTTTTTACAAAACAAGCTCCGTTGTGAGAAAGATCTATCAAAAACTCATATATGAAAGGAAAAAAAGAATTGTTTCACAAGACAAGCCCTGTCGTGAGAAAAATCTAGCGCAAAATCATACTTGAAAGGAAAAAAAACAACCAAAAGGATTTTTTATGAGACATGCTCCTTCGTGAGAAAGATCTAACACCCACACCTCTTACAAAAAAATTCAAGGCAACTCCATTGTGGGACAAGTCTGCTCTAAAGACAATTTTCAATCATATTAGATTTTCACGAGAGAGGATGTCTCGTGAAAAAGGACCTTGACACAAGCTTTTAAGACTGAATAACCTATCGAGAGTGAATGCTCACAAGAGAATTTGTATAGTGCAAACCCCAAAAATAATGAAAAAAAATCTCAAGAGAGGTCTATCGTCAAGACCACTTTGCATGAAAATTAGCACTCAATAGAAAGAAAAAAATCTTACGGGAGAAGGTCTATCGTAAGGACACTTGGCATGAAAACCAAGACTCGATAGAAAGAAAAGAATCATTCTCACGAGAAGGTCCGTCGTTAGGATGAGAAAACTGATATTTTATGGGAAAAATTTTCATGAGAGAAGGGTGCTCGTGAATATATGACCTAACTCAAAACTACGATGTAACTTGAGTACGACTAGTCCCTAGCACAGTCAACATTTTTTTGTTCTTGAAAATGAGATTGCAAAAATAGATGGATTTGATGGAGCCACCATGACTCATTATGGATAAAGCATATGTCGACTGGTAGAGATATGAGATTCGCATGCTCAATTGTGGAATAGGGTCTACCCATTAGAAATTCTATTGCGGTGGTGATTTTGAGTTAAAATCAAAGGAAAAGGCCACTAGGAAAAGTGGCATTGCGGATTTGGTAGAGATTGAAATAATTAAATACAAAAGAAGAAGTGAAACTACCTACTTTTGCTCTCACCTTGATGACATGCTTCACCGCAGATCTTTCTTCATGAGAAGTGCGAAGAGGGGGTTGGTTTTCTAGAGGCTAGAGGTCGAACAAGACATCTGAGATCTCACGAGAAAGGTTCTCTCATGAACTTTTTAAAGATTGGAGGTCGAAAGAGACTGCTGATATTTTACGAGAGAGGTTCTCTTGTGAACTTTCTCTGCAATCTTGGCTCTGGGTTGCTCTCTCGGATGTGCTCTGGGTCTGTCTACCGCTTTCTCTGCCTGACTGAGTGACTTTGGTTTTCATGAGAGAACCTATCTCATGAGTAATCAATAAAGTTTCCCTTACTTCTCTCTTGTGTGAGTGGGTGACATGAAGATATTTTCCAACTCTCACTCTCTACAAGGGAGCATTCTATGTGGTCATGACTGAGTCATGGGTAGTTAAGCTCTGACTCACCAAGTCCAATTTTTCATGAGAGTGGATGTCTCATGAAAATATGGTCGTTGATATTTTAAAAAATATTTTATTAGTTCTCTCTTGAATGGATTAGTTCTGCAAAGATTATTCTAAACTCCCACTATGCATGGAGAGTTTCTCTCACCATCATGACTAGGTCCTAGACAATTAAGTTCTGCTTGACTCAACCCATTTTCACAAGGGAGGATCTATCATGAAAACATGTACAATCAGATTTGAGAGAGAGAGAGAGAGTGAGAGTGCTGACTGGAATATAAAGATATTGTAAACAATATTAACTAATATTTAATTCCTCAGGAGAGAATATGTATGGTGAGAAAATTTAATATTAAAATAATGTTGTTACAATGGGCTATTATATTTTATGAAGGCATAACAATATTAAATTAATATTCTTAAAATTGTTCTTGATAGAATGATATTTATCACTAAAATAAAAATATTAAAACAATATCACTTAGATTCCATGTTAAAATATTTAAATTATATTTAAAATAGCTCACGAACATTCATGTGAGGTGAGCTAAAAAATATTAAGCTGATATTAAATGGCTCAATTTGTATGTCAAAAAAGGATCCCCTAGCAGAATGTATGTTTTGACAAATAAATATGACAGATTTACACAAGTTCAAAAATGTGATTAGGATGATAGAGACAAGATTCATAATATAAAAAATAGATCAAGCTAAAAGGATGTGACACTACAGGAAAAGTTAACAATAACGACGGAAAAAGTTGGTCATAAATGTGAATAAGTTTGTCGTTAAAACTATTAATGATGAAAAAAAAAGTTGTCGCGTCTTGTCGTTATTGGTCTTGCCGTTAATAAAGATAACGACGAATAATTTCAGTTCATCGCTATTACAAATCATGACGACTTATATAGTTGTCGGTAATAGTTTTAACGACTATATAAAATGTCTGACGTTGATACTAGTTGCGACCACCCAATCTTGTCGCTAATACTAGTAACAACGACTAGCAGGCTTGATCACAAAGGTCAACAACGACGTTCGTTTTCTGTCGTAAATAGCTATAATGACAAAAAAAACCAAATTGCTAAATTTGTCTTTCATGTTTGCAACACAATTGGATCCTAACCTAGGAAACACGAACATGTACACGAGCATGGATTTAGTGACAGACTAAGAGGCACCACAATTTTCAACAATGCAGGACATGAAACGACAATGGGAACAATTAACTTATTATTATACAAGTATGTATATTTATATATGAATACTTTGGCATACAATAAGCTTTATGTATAAACACACAAATTGATCTAAATCAATCATCTATGATGGAAATCTCCATGAAATCCAACCAACAATCAACATATAATAATATATCCACAAGTCAAAGTATGAATTAAGTCACAACAAATATCAAGATCCTTAATTATATAATTATTGTAGTAAGAATATATGGAATGATAAAATCAAAGTTAGTAAAATTTTGGAGACATTAGTTTTTGTTATTTGTGTAAGTCATACTTGTCAAGGCGTGAAGGCAGCATGGCATTCCAGCTGAACGCCTTATGACTAGGCGCGACTAGGCATCACTTAGGTGACCTTTAAAAATAATAGTTTATGTATATATACATGTGTCATGGTTTTCCCCCACTCATATACACACATTGTATAGTTATACATGTAGTTATCTACATATTTATGGTCGATCTCCTCATATATATATATATATATATATATATATATTTGTATGACAAAATAACTGATTACATTTCTAATATATTACCATTGACAATAATGTCAAGGACACAAAAAAGAATTATTGTAAAGAATGTAAGAGAGTGATAAAAAAATAAATATATATTTATTGTCATACATAACTACAAGTATTGAGCAATGTAATCACTAACTTTCATACCATAGCTACTTAATACAATCCGAATTGAAGGTGCAAACTAAGAAAAATCAAATCCGTACTAAGAGTATTAGATCCAGTTAAACTCAAAAAGAGTATTAGGTCCAATTAAAAGTGATATTTGGCACATAACATAGGCAACAATGCTGATTTTGAACATTAGGATAGCCACATTAAACATTAAAATACGTCAATATACAACTAAACCCAAAAAACTAAGTCAGCTTGGCATTATAGAAAAAGTTGTTTCGACTAGGAACAACCTTGGGATGTCTTACCACTTAGGCGGCCGCCTAGGCACACACCTTGATAAGTATGGTGTAAGTAATGGTGAACATGTACCATTAGGAGGAAAAATGAGAGGGTGTAAGGAAATCTGTTGGTGGTGATGGAAAAGATAAAAAATAAGGTGCCTTGGAGATTGAGAGGGAAGAAAGAGAAGAGGCATACATTTAAGTGTTACTTAAGATGCACATGCAAGAGACAAGGAGGGGAGATGGAGATGTAGAGAAGTAAGAAAAGAGGAGGCATAAGGATGACAACACTGGTGTAAGTAATGGTGAACATGTACCATTAGGAGGAACAATGAGAGGGTGTAAGTAATGGTGAACATGTACCATTAGAAGATGAAAAGAATTGTTCAATGCACTTAGTTAATTATAAGGTCGAATATGTTATGATTTAGACAGCTATGTTCTGAACAACTAAAGATGTGACTAAAAAATTATATAGTGTAGACAATTGATACGTGCAACTAAGAGTATTCAACATAGATTATTATAATGTTAAAATACTAAATTTATATCAATTCTGATAGGAAAAAAGAATGAGTACTCACAATTGTATATTTTAACGAGTAAGAAAAGAGTACTTACCTTTTGATTGCACATATTTGGTTTATCTTGATCCAAAGATAATGAGACACTCGTAGTGAAGAATAAGTAGAAGAAGAAACCATTTATAGCTAAATCCCATAATAGAGTGTAATATATAATCTGAATACCAATCACCATCACCATAAATGAAACCTACAAAAGAGATTTTAAGTATTAGAAACACAATTCATGGAATGCACATATCTCCGGATGTGCGTCAGACACATAAAGCCGAATGTGCAACAGACACATATCTCCGGATGTGTAAACAGACACATTTTCTGTATGTGCAATGGACACATATCTTCGGATGTGCAACGGACACATTTTCCACATGTGCAACGGGGCATATTTTCCATATGCTCACTCGAAAATCAAAACAACATATACATTGTGCGTTGAAAAACAAAACGACATGTGTTTAGAAGTTTAGGGGATAGGGAAGGGTTTCCAAGAAGTGTTTCCGTACAAGACTCCACTCAGTCTTTTAATGGATGTGACATTCTTTTCTTGCATCAAAGAATTTACTGTGTGTTAACCGAAGAATGAATCAAGAAGAAAAAATTATATAGCTCTTTCCATAATGAGTGTGCACATATCGTATGAATAGAAATCATCATCACATATATAAAACTATGTACCTACAAAAAATGATATATTAGGGGCACATATCACTGAATGTGAAACAAACATATAACTTCAGATGTGCAACGAATACATTTTCCGCATGTGTAACAGATATGAATGGCTTACCTTTTGATTGCACATATTTGGTCTATCTTGATCCAAAGACAATGAGACACTCGTAGTGAAGAATAAGTGGAAGAAGAAAACCATTTATAGCTAAATCCCATAACAGAGTGTAACATATAATCTGAATACCAATCACCATCATAACAGAGTGGGAATGTACATATCTCCCAAGATATCAATATTGTGCAAATCGAACTCATCAATTTGAATAACCTGAATTTAGAGCAAAACATATGAAGATGAGGACAATAATAGAGCATAACCTACATAAAGAAATATTGATATCAAAATAAAGTGAAAGAACGAACCTTGTGAAATTTCATCCACGAGTATGTTGTAACAAAGAATGTTCATTAGTTTCTTCCAATAATAATTGCAGATTTCATTAGAGAATCCTCACATTCAGCAACATTAATAAACGTTGCATGAATGAATTTCAAACCCGGGGATGCATTTTATCGATGAGTATATTCTAAAAAGAAGGCTCAATAGTTGCCCAAATCCCTAGGAAATCTGGCTGTAACAGATCATCATTCCGCTAGTGTAAGATCCTTTAATACATTTCGAGCATAGATCAAAGAGTACTGCTTGGATTTGGACTAAGAAAAATCTGAAAAAAGAGAGAACAATATAATCCAAATTTTTTTGGACAAATATTCTGGAAAAATCTGAAAATATGGTGGAAACAAACCTGAAAAAAGCATAAGAAACTTGATAACTCTTTCATCTTCTTATTCACTTGGAACAATTAGCATAACCCAAGCTGTAAAAGAAAACAAGTATGGTCTGTAAGATGCCTTTTGATAAACTCTTTAAACAACACTATCTTATTAATGGAGCAATGTAAAATGTCACGTTCAAGTAATAAAACACTCCCAATTATAAGTCAAGTTCAAATCAAAATGGCATGGGATGTAATGCAACATTCATGCTCAACATGAAGAAGAAAGGCTATTCCAAAAGAAAGATACATATTAGATTTATATACATGATTGGAAAAATAGATGGAACCTATCACAATTACCTCATATGGATGTGATATGAAAATGATGTTGAATATATGGATATGTCACTTCTGAACATCCTGTATACATTAAAATGCAGCATACTCAATTAAAATCAGAATCAACCGAATTACCTATTGAAGATTTGTATGTTAATACATCTCATTTTTCCCGTGTTTTGGTAGTTCACCAAAAATAATCAAGTATAATTACAAAATTTCTAGAGGAATAATGATGTTGGATGGGTAACATTAAAATGTGTGTACTCCACTATCAGGTGAAAGTAACTACAAAAAAAGGTTTTAATTTTTCTTCCATCCAAACAAAACCATTGGACTCATTCTCTAGTTGACTTGTCATTGGATCACTTGCATCATCACCTACAATTGTGAATTAGAAAATTTATATCAATGCCACCTCAAATATATATATGTATACCAATGCTACCCAAAATCTTCTCCTTCCATTTCTGAGGAACAAATTAGAATAAGAAAAAGATAAAATTATAGCATCAACTACATAACAATTTCTAATATTCATCTCATAAATGAAATTAACCTCGTACCTAATTTAAACTAGTCTTCGGATATAGATGGAGAACCAACTGAACAATCAACATCCTCTTCAAATTTCACAAGTTGCTGAAATTTTGGATTTTTGACTATCATCTCTAGTAGATTTTCCACTTTGCTCAAACGACTTTGTGTTGCACGCTTTTCAACTTCACTTTCTTTCAAGGCTTTCTCTTGCAAAGATGGTGGAAATATCTACTCTAACTTACAAAGAGTAACTGGAATTTGAGCTTCAATTTGCTTCAACTCCCTCATATTTAAGCACTTAGATCCCAATACCTTAAAAAATTGAGACAACTCAAGAATTGGCTCATAAACAACCTTAGGAAGAAGACCACGTAGTGCAAGTGGAAGTATGTGATGCAATAGAACATGATGGTCATGACTTTTTAATCCGGAAAGTTTAGTCTCTTTCATATTAACACATTGTGAAATGTTTGAGGAATAGCCATCTGGGACCTTTAAATCTTTCAAAAATCTACAAAACTTCTTCTTTCCATCTCGAGATAGTACAAATGATGCATCTGGTAAAACTATTTTCCCCTCCCTTGTTACGGGGTGCAATTCTTGTCTAATTTTCATAGCTTGCAAATCAAGACGAGATTTGCAATTGTCCTTTGTCTTATTCTTAACATTTAGAATAGTTGCAAGAATACTATCACATATGTTTTTCTCTATATGCATCACATCTAAAGTATGTCGTATCAAAATATTTTTCCAGTATGGAAGTTTGAAGAAAATGCTTTTCTTATTCCAACTGTCCCCCCTACTCTTATGAGATGTCTTTTTAGAATCTTTACTTAATGGATTTCCCTCAAGATTGTCGACTTGGTTAAGTATATCATCACCAGTTAGTGGTGGCATTGGTGTGCCATTCTCAATAGTGCCATCAAATTTAGATTTATTTTTTGTCCACTTGTGATTCATAGGCAAATACCGTCTATGACCCATGAAACATTGTTTTCCACCATTATCTAAACAAGTGGAATGGGTACCCTTATGGCAACATGGGCAAGCAAGTTTTCCCTTAGTGCTCCATCCAGATAAAATCCCATATGCAGGAAAATCATTGATCGTCCACATAAGAGCTGCATGAAGATTAAAATTGTGGCGCATAGTTGCATCAAATGTCTGTATTCCATTATTCCACAACTCTAACAATTCATCTATTAAAGGTTGCAAATAAACATCAATAGCATCACCGGGACCACTAGGACCAGGAATGAGCATAGACAAAATCAAATTGGGTTGCTTCATGATCATCCAAGGAGGCAAATTATATGGAATAAGAATAACGGGCCAAATGATATATGATGGTCTAGAATTGTTGAATGGTTGAAAACATCACTAGCTAGTCCCAATCTAACATTTCTGCTCTCAGTAGTAAAATTTTCATTTAATTCATTGAATCTCTTCCATGCCAATGAATCAGCCGAATGTCACATATTACCATTATCACCATTATCATGATGCCACCTCATAAGTGCAGATGTTTTTGTAGACATAAACAACATTTGAAGCTGAGGAATTAGTGGAAAGTAACACAATATTTTTATTGGTATTTTTTCCCATTTTCTTTTACTTTCTCCACCCCACTACACTTGTCATGTTTCCATCTAGAAGTATTGCAAATTTTACAATTATCAAGACCGTGGTCTTCCTTCCAAAACAACATATAATTGTTTGCACATGCATCAATCTTGTTATATGAGAAACCAAGATCTTTGATTGTCTTCTTTGCTTCATAATAAGAGGTAGGTAAAGTTGAGTCTTGTGGAAATACCTCATCTTTCATTAGTTCAAGTAACATTGTAAAAGACTGATTACTCCATCTCCCAAGACTCTTGATGTGAAGCAACTTGACTAGTGCAGACAACTTTGAACTCTTTGAGCCCTTATAAAGAGGTTGTTTGAGGTCATTTAGCAACCTAAAAAACTTTTGGGCCTCATAATTAGGTTCCTCTTCAAAATTATTGTGGTCAAAATATCCCATATCCCCAACATTTCCCTCAATATTATGATGGATTGGATGCATATCTTCCAGAAGCTCTAACATTTAATCATCTGTCTCACTATCTTGTTCATTGTCATTATTTTTAGCATCTAAATCAGAATCAATTTCATGTCCCATCTCACCATGATGATACCAAAAGGTATAACTCCTCATGAAACCATAAATCATTAGGTGTGTTTTGACTAAATCATGATGCATAGATACAGCATTAACACAATGAACACATGGGCATCTAATTTTAGTTAAGCCAATTCTTTGACATGCATAAATCAAAAACTCTTCGACACCAAATTTATATGATGGATCATCAAGTCAGTCATCAACAAGTCTAATCCATTGTTTACATGGTGCCATTTTCTACATAGAAACATAGAATTTTATTATAAATAGGGATATAAATTTAGCATTATTGTTGTCGACTATTGTTAAATAAAAATGAATCACAAGACACTTATTAAAATAATACATCGTTGTTGTATGTATCATTTAATGTATGGGAAATTCTAAGAGAAACACATCATTGTATATCCACTTATGTTATAATAGAAATTAGAATATGTTTCTTGTTTGAAGCAATATCTCTTGGCATGAGTTTAAATGAGTAAAGATCTAAACCTATTTCTTCAAAAGTTTTCCATAACCTAAATTATCAGTAAATATGTAGTACTGTCCAACAATTAACTACCAAATCAGCAATCTAACTAATAGATGCAATTTAAGATCTAACAATGAACATTCCAAGCAAAAACAAGCACCTAACAATAATTATAAGTGTAATGTGACCAACCAAATCAGTAAGACAGTAACACACGAGAAGGAAATATGGAGAAAATGAAACATGAGAATGATGAAGGACCGAAGGAAATAATGAAGAGAAGAATAGGAAGTAGGAATAAGAAAGGGGATACCTATGAGTAGAGGAGAATTGAGGGTGGCAGACAGTGAGTGGGAGTGAGTGTCTCAATGGAGAATGTGGGAAAGAAGAGGCAAAAAAATACCTGTGAAAATGCAAGAAGAGGGGAGGGGAATCGACCAAACAAAGAGTTGCTAATAAAGCAGTGGTGGAGCCAGAATATTTTAGTAGGTGAGGCACAAGTATGAGTTGGTTATCAAATTTTAAATTAGTGTCCAACATATTAGAGAGGCATGGCATTGTTTCCTCGCTTTGAATGCATACATATAATCTCAATATACAACTTATAATTTCTAGTTTAATTAGAACCAAAACCACCATAACTCACAGGGCCCAAGCTATCTCAGCAGCGCCGGTGACATGCTTATACTTTTTCTGTCATTTCAGTCTAACATTCTAGTGCCTACAGTCTTTGATAATTAATCTTACTCAGTGCAAAAGCCTTTTTATAAGACATGACACGACTTTAATCTTGGAAACTTTTGAAAATCTGGAACGTCCTTAATGTAACAAACGAGGTTGATTCCATAGTGATTTTATTACATTCATCAAGAATCCATATACCATGACCATCTCTAATGTTACAACCCAATCCAAGCTAATATGGTAATCAAAGAGTTAATAGATAATCCGAGTACTAACTATTGTTTTTATAATTTTAGTTACCTTGTGAACTATTTTAGTATTAATATTTTAAATGAGTTTTTGGCACAAAAATGTAAAAAGATTAATCATGCGTTCATAGAAATAAGAATGAACCAAATTAGAATTAAATGGAAAATTCACAACCTTTTTACTCTTCAAAAGAATTTCCATTAGTTGATAGATAAAGGATTTAGATCTAAGGTTTTACATATCTGTAGATAAAAGGGTCTCTTAGTTTAAAAAATGACAATTACCTAGATGATTTGAAATGAAGGTTGTGCTGAATATATAGATCAATGGTTTACAATGTCGTTGAAAATAATGGTTCTATATTTTAATAGATCAATGGAAGAGGTAGCCACAAATTGAAGGTTTACTAGTGGAAATAATAAAAGGTCAGGTAGACCGTTGTCTTAGTGGGGAGTGTCTTCTGAACATTTTGATAGGTGCCACAACCCAAAGGTTGGATGGGCGAGCGTTAGCCGAAGGATGGATTGGTGTATATCTACTGATGGTTTGAGTGAGGAATATCAACTGAAGGCGGAGCAGACCAATGGTTTTGATAATCGACAACTGTGCTAATATCCATCAACCAAAGGCTCAGTGGTCGAAGGTAGAAACTGAAGGTTGCATAGACCATCGATAGAACCAATCAACGACTCATTTGTCAAAGATATCGATCAAAGGAGTATAAATCAAAGGTTTTTCCTTTTATTGATTTGATTGTGATGCCACCTAGATTATTTGAAATATAGGGAGCTTAGATCTATTAATACTCAATAGAATTTGATGGAAATAGGTTTGTTAGCTTTGTCTTGGATCCTCTTCAATCATAAAACCCTAGAGTGAAAAACATGGAAATTATGGAGGCGATTCTTATGATGAGGTTGAGGAGGTACAGGAAAAGGTAGTGAAAACTGATTTTTTGCCTTAGATCAGACTTGTTTAGTAACTTTTAAGCTTAGACTATCAGACTTGTTTAGTAACTTTTAAGCTCAGACTTCTTCTTCTATTCTTGTTCTTTTGTGTCAAACCCTCTATTTCAGCATCTAAAGGATTTTCTTAACCTCCATCTATCGTCTTCTACCTCCAACTGACTTCTTTAGAGTCTGAATACTTCTTGGGGAATGTTTATGGATGAGATCTTAAAGTTTGAAGCTCGAATCATATTTGAGCAGGCTAGGAGCTGAAATTAGTAAGCTAGGAATTGTACAAGTGAGTAGAAAATAACCTTCTGACCTTGATTTAAAGTATACAAGTCTGAGGAGGAAGATGGGATGACGACGAAAATGCAAGAAAGAAAACAGAGATGTGAAAGGGGGGCAATCGACAAAAAGAAAAAAAAATGCAGAGGATGCATAAAAGGTGGAAGAGCAGAAAGACAACCCCGAGCCAGAGTAGGGTGGATATGACTAAGAGGAGGAGGCAACCATGCTATACACACAACAACGGGTTATCAATCGGTCACAAAGACATGGAGCATCAAGCTCCGTTGGTCCATCACCTGATCAGTAGGAAAACGCTGAGGAAGGGGAGGGAAGATGCGAGGAAGAGGAAGATGTGAGGAAGAGGAGAAAGATGCGAGGAGGAGAGTGTACCTGCGGGCTTTGGTGGAGCTTTTCGCCGGTCACGAGGAGAGGAGAGTTGCCGCCTTAGGGAGAATGGACACCGCCTTCGCCGGAGAGCAATGATGCTGCCGCCGGAGTGAGATGGAGCGTCGGCCACAGGGGAAGCGTCGGCCACCGGGGGATCTTCGGCTACCAAGGGGATCGTCGGAGAATCGGATTGGAGGGAGTTGCCTGCCGCCTTGCCCTAGTCTCCACTCCGCTGGTCCGCTGTTGGGAGAAAGAGGCGCAACACAGGGTCGGGGGGCGGGGTGAGTGTGAGGGATCGGGGAATGGGGTTTATGGGCCATCGTTTTAGTTAAAAAAAAGCAACTTAATAAAAAACGCTGTTTAAACGCCCACATAACTTGGATCCGACAACTTTGAGCAAGTAAGCTTTAGGGAAGAGTTTTAACGGCGGAAAATTTATTTATTTACGACGTATAAAAAAGTTATCGTTGTTACCTACACCAACAACGACGGAAAATTTGTTTATTTACGACTGACAAAAATAGTTGTCGTTGTTGCCTACACCAACAACGGCAGAAAATGTTGTGTGTCGTTTTTACTGTATTTATTTTGTCGTTGTTACCTACACCAACAACGGCGGAAAATTTGTTTATTTACGACTGATAAAAATAGTTGTCGTTGTTGCCTACACCAACAACGGCAGAAAATGTTATTTATCGTTTTTAGTGTATTTATTGTGACAAGATAATAAAGTGGTCATAAACTTATTGGTGCTACTAAATTGCACAATGGAGTCGTTTACATAAACATCCATGTCCGGCGACCAATTGGACAACTTATAGAACTGCAGGAGTGTAAGCAACAGAAGCTTGCGAGTCGCCCAACCTTCCTCCGCCACTCCGCCAGAAATCTTAGCCTGGGGTTTAAGTTTCCGTATGGAATAGCTGGAGAGAAGTGCTACTCATCATTCCTGCTCAAGTTTTTCCCTACCCACACGGCCACACCACCTTACAAATACAGACCCCTCCTTCATCACCAAACCAGCACAAAGGAGGTTGACTCCACCGTTCATCCGCTCCCAACTCTTGAACCAGCTGGTACTTTCAATAGTCCACTAGATATCCATGGCTTCGCCTCAGTCCTGTGGCTACTACCCGCAAGTCTCCCCACCTCCTGTCACTACGCCACCGCCTCCAGCACCCCACCATATGCCTCCGCCAGCTTGGGTGGCTCCTCCACAGCCGTCACAGAAGCCGTTTCCTCTACCCCCGCCGTCTCAAAAGCCGTTCCGTCCACCACTACCGTCTCAAAAGCCATACCCACCACCACCGACCACTCCTTCGGTGCACCCACCTCCGCCATTCGTTCCGCCACACTCTCGCCCGCCACCACCACACTCCTTTCCTCCGCCACCCCAGCACCCCTTCCACCCTCCACCCGCTCCTCACCATCCCCCGCCAACCCCCTTCCACCCTCCACCCGCTCCTCACCACCCCCCGCCAACCCCCTTCCTCCCTCCCCCTCCTCCACCCTCCCCGGACCACCACACTATCATCATCGTGGTCTTCGTCTCCTTTGGTGGCCTCCTCTTCCTGGCCTGTCTCGGCGCTGCGCTCTGCTGCCTCGCCAAGAAGAAGAGGCGGAAGCACTGCGAGAAGCATGAGGAGGAAATAGAGGAAGTCGAAGTCGAGGAACATGTAAGAGTCCACGAGGAGATCATTCCAGGGAGGCACGGCGAACCGCAAGTGCTGGTCATCACTGTGGATGAGGACATTAAAGTGCATGAGGTGATCAAGAAGAAGGAGCACAGCGAATGTGAGGTCGGGGAAACCTCTGAACACCATGAGCGCGATGGGCATGAATGTTCCAATGCCGTGGCCACCGCAGCAGATGGAGCTCGCGGTACCAGTAGCTCAGGGGCTGATGGCAATGGGCCCAAGCTTCTCCAACTCTAGCGCCCGAGTATGTGAGATGGTCTGTAGCGTCTGGCGTGGGTTGAAAGCCTGGTTATTCCTTTGTTGATTCATTTGTTTCATCGTCAACTGTGGCGATTCCTTTGCGTACAAACCAAATATGTGGATTCTATATACCAATAAGCTGGCTTCTTATTTGAATGTCATACTATATGTTGAACATGGTTTACTCTGTTGTTGACTTCACAACCTTATATGTCGCATTCCCTTGTCAAATATGCCACACCCATTTGTTCCCATAGACATATTACTTTACGAAATATGCTATTTAGACTCAAAATCAAACTTAAAAGTTGGATTTTTTTTGTCTTTATCATATATAAAGACAAAAAAGAGAAGGGAAGTAACAAATAAATCCCTCCTCTTTCATTTTTATGTATGCATGAAAACAAAAAGAATATACTTTTGAGTTTGATTTTGAGTCCACATAGCACATCCCACTCTTATCTGCCCTTACTACTCTCCAGCTCCAGCTCTCGTACCCTCCATCTATTACTTTTACGCATTGCTCCAAAATCCAAGAATTAAGAGATTTAAAAGAGTTTTTTCCTAAAAAACCCCTCTAGTTTCTGACAATTCCTGATAACCCCCTCAGGTTTAATAAATCCATATAACCCCACTTCAGTTAACTCCGTTGTTTGTAAGCCGCAAATCTAACAGCCTTGCCTTAGTTTTCTTTTTCTCTCAGTTTTGGACTCGCTTCCACTATTCACGTGTCATTATTTCTTATTCAATTTTAGTGCTTACCATCTATTCTCTATTCACGTATCAATTGTTTAGATTTTGGCCACCCCCGAAGAAGCACCAGTTTTGTGACTCATGCAACGTAAACCCTCCACCCGTCGACAATATACACGATTGAGTGAACATTTCAAAATCATATAGTGTGATGTCCTACATGTCAGTATTCATTTTTTTGATGCAACATCTGACGGTTTGATCCTAGGTCTCTTTACCCATAAACCTGTTTGGACCTAAAATTGAGTGAACATAATTTCTTTTGAAATGTCAAATAAATAATCAGATCTGAATTTACAATGCATAACTCAATGAAATCTTAAATCTGTCACTTTCATTACTTATAGATTATTATCATATATATAATGGTTTTTTTTCTTATTTATAGTAATATTTTGCAAGGAAATTCTAACCACCTCTGATATTGGGAAGAATAAACTCTCAAGACCTAATGTTTTGCTGCATTTCTTCCCGTACAATGCCAAATAGTACGAATACAATGTTTGGCAAAGCGTTTGACCAACCGTCGTTCCAGTCCAGTGAAATAGATCACTGTATGATTTTGTTCTGGTAAAAAAATGACATCCACAAACGTTGTCGACTGTTGTATAAAATACAAAAATAGTACAAAATGCTAGCAGTAACCAACCAGGTGTTTGGTAGCAGCGATTGCAAACTGACTGCCTCTATCTGGAAATATTTAATCACTGCCTGAGTAATTGCCACCGCTTTTTCAAACAAAATAGAAAAGCTACCATGGGAAATGTTTAACCAAGTTATCAACCAACAATTGCTTAATTAATATTTTCTGATCAAGACCATGTGATCATATTAAACTTCAAGTCGGATGGAGTCAAATTTAATTCGGATTTATTATGTCTTGTTTAAATAATTTTTATATTGTTTACATTTTTTATAATATTCATGTTCTATACGGATTTGTGCTCGTTTTGAGTTTGAAATTTTGTAACTCTTGTATGAATCGAATCAAATTTGAGTTACACATTTTCACATTAGGTCACGTTTGAGCCGGTAAGCCAACTCACCCACTAAATGTGCACTATTTATTATATATAAGTATTGAGGTTATATAAACATTATTTTTATCAAAATATGTATGTCGTTGTTGAATATTTCTTTGACAATGATTCAAAATTTGCAGACCGAATATACCAATATCTTCTAATATCTAAAACAAAATTTATATATACAATCCAATATAAGAATCCAATCATACTCTTATGGTTATTCTTTTATGAGATTTGGACAAACATACCGACTGAATGCTTGGATTTTAAACATGAGTTTGACTAAGTTATGCTGACTTGAATGCCTATAAAATCCAAACTTTTGATCAAATATCAAACTGATAAGCCCCACGTGTTTGTATATTATTGAAAAACAACTTTATATTTTATAATATTATATGTTATCAAAATAATAACACCCATATATTGTATTATTATTAATATTATTATTATCATAATTAAAATACAATGATATTTCATAGCATCACTAACCAATGTGGTCGAGAGTGCTAGTGGAATAAATAACAACACGCTAGTTCTGTAACAGTAGGTGACGGTATCCATTAAGAATAGGGGGCATTCTGGAATTTGGTTAAACTAATGGGGGGTTATTTGGGATTTGGCAAAGGTGTGGGGTATTTAGGAATTTTGGGATATAAGAGGGGGTTTGGGAAAAAACTCGATTTAAAATGTGACTTAGGATTTTAGTTGTTAGAAGGTACATAGATGTCATGTTCAATGCTTTATCCATATGGAACACTAATGGGCTTGGGATTTTTTAATGTGAAGTTTCATGATTTGAGGGTGACAGAAGCTCAAAGTTTGATCCACCCATATATATTAGATGTGTATGATTTGACCATTAGGTAGGAGGAAGAGAAGACAAAAAAGGACAAAGTTAGAGAAAGTACATCCGATTTACAACTTGTACACTTGGTTCCCTAAAGCATGGGTAAAACATAGAGTTCTTAAATAACATTGTGTGAGAGAGGATCCCACAAAGAATATAACTAAGACACATGGTGTGTTAATTACACAAAGGTAGCCCCCCAATGATGGTGGATCTAGGTGGATTTTGGTCTCTATCTAAATAAATGTCCTATGTATTTTTTGGGGATTATATGAAAGGTCACAATCAACTATGCTATAAGCTATTTTTGTAGGAGGTTCCATCCATAGAATATACTTATTAGTATGACTTGTGTTGTATTCTTAGGTGAGTAGTCCTAAAATGAACACTTCTGGCTGATAATCATTTGAAATATCTACTTGTACTGTGTCTTGAAGAATTTGACCTCTCATGTCGATGGCCTTCTTCCTTATATTGTTTCTAAGGAATAGAATGCCTTTGTGGGGTGCTGACATAGCATGTGTTTTACCAGCTAAAATGGTTAAATAAAGATCCATTTATCATTCCTTCATTTGGCATAAAATTATACACATGAAAAAGAATAAAAATAGATAAGGATGCCAGAGTCACCACCATATTTTTCTACAAAAATATAGAAACAATGTAGATAGATGTAGATTTAAACACCCAAAAGAACCCATAAAAACTCCATCCAAGGATGAATGGTGCAGAAAGCATGGACAAGAGCCTAGGTAAGGTAGTCCTATTATGTTTGATGAAGGCATTATGCTCCCCTATTGGATCTATGGGATCAAGAGGGGTAATGAATTGAGCTAAAAAAATATAGAAAATCATTAGACCTTCAAAATATTTCTAAAAATAAACAATGCTAGTATAGAAAGCAAGGGAGACAAAGATTAAAACAACCATAAGGATAATTCTATATTTATACTGGTTCCATCTCTTAAGGATTAGCTCCACAACCTATAGAAGTCAACCCCTAGGATTTGTAAACCTTGAGTCACTTGTTATATTCCATTATAAGAGTTACACCAAATGACCCCTCTTTTCAAATCAAGAGTAACTAGCTTCCCTTCTCCAAACAAGGATTGTAAGGAGTGGGACCTCAGAGGGGAGCCACTCAACTTACTCACCTAGATAACATGTTTTCACAAAGGATAGAAGACTAAGATTCGAGTTTGTAATGTATCAAATGTTAAAAGTGTAGCAGCTAAAGTTGAAAATTTAACTATTACAATATTCATATCTATCGTTGTTCTTCGCCACAGAGGGTGTACATAAAAGAAAACTAATCTATTACATAGGGTCGGTAGAGGGTAAATCAAACACTTCAATCTATCTCCAAAAAGAACATCTACTCTCGATCAGGCTGCAACTTAGGGTCACCTATGATAGGATCTTCTCCACCTAAGGGGTTAGGAGTGCCCCCCACAAGAGATGACAAGGTGAAATATTATCAACAAATGTTGGTATGCGCTTATAATAGAGATCGGACAATTTATATGAAAGAGGTACATCAAAAGTAAAATAAAATGGTTCCTAGTGAAGAGGGAGGCAGAAGCACCCAAGTGGATATCAAAAGAGTTCTTCGTATAGTAAGACAAAGAGCTTATATGAAGAAATACCAAGTACAATAATACAATTCTTGTCTTTAAATCTCTAATTAGAGAACAACAATAAATAATAAGAATTATGCATGTAGATTAAATGATAGACTATAACCATCTAAAAGAAAGTCTAGAACACTTCCACATTCCATGTCAAGGAAAGAGGTGAGAACATCCACAACCCTATATAAATGTATATATTTCAGGTGAGAGCACCTGGGACTTAGGTGAGGGCACCCAAAAGTCCATATATCAAAAAAGTTGTATAATGGGATAAAAAACTATAATGTACTTCCGCTAATAGATAATAATAGTCTCAACAATCCAACATGCATATAATAGTGAGGCAAGATAAGTTCAGTCCAAACAATCAATTTAGGGTTTTCATTATGAAATAGAACAATAAGATATATTAAAGCAATAAGAGTTTCAAGTTAAATAAGTGTCGAAAAGATTAAATAAAAGATATCCAACTTGCATTTTAAACAGACCATAAGATAAAATTCAGAGATTAGACCCAACTGGGTCAAATATATACAAACAAGTGACATGCAAAGCAATATGCCACCATCAAATCAAAGAGAGTGAGAAAATAGAATTATTGTCCAATATGAATCATAAAGAGAAACTACATAACTCAAGAACATCTATCAACAAGTCAGGTAAAACCCTAGATCCAAATCATGGTCCAAAGATACCTATTAAATATTCAAATGAATTCAGATTTATGCTCCTACAAGTAAAATTCTACATACGACCCTTTCTATCATAACTGATCTAGGTTATGAAATATATCAAATTGATTATAATTTTGTGATTTCAAATCATATTTATTCATAAATTTTTACTTCTAAATCATAGATATGATTTTTTCAAGATTAAAGAAAATTAGGGAAAATCCATAAAATCACATATTTTATAAATTCGAATTAGGTAATAAAATCTATACATGTGATTATCTTTTTGATTCCAAAATATATTTTGGTTTATTTTTCCGACCTTCCAATGGATTATTGTGAATTTTGCAAGATATGGAGATTAACTAAAATTTATAATAAACAAATTCATCTGAAGACCAAAAAGCCCACGCATCAAGCATCAAAATCTTGATGAATGACAGTGAAGATTTGTAAAATTGATCTTCTTTAAACCAACTGTGACATGATATTAGATGAAACAGGAAATGACATAAATGTGATGGAAGGCGTGACACAAATACAAATTAGAATAGGTTATTATAGTAAATCAACCAGTCCTTGTCTTCCTGATTGCTCATACATGTAAGGAGCACAGATCTAGAAAACTAGAAATCCAATCTTACAATCTGATGCAAAGAAGGCATCAGAGTCAACAACATCAACCTCATCAGAGTCTTCTAGCCTCAAGGGCCCATAACTTGGCTTTTGAGATGGCCAAACACGCTTGGGAGATGCCTCACTATGACCGTAGTGTGAAGTCATCATTGTCGTCATCATCATCATCATCATCATCATCATCATCATCATCATCATCATCATCATCATCATCATCATCATCATAGTCTAATCTTAGTCCCAACTATGTTGGATCGATACATGGATCCTTCATTTCCATTCAACTATATCATGGGTCACATTCTGGTCGAGATGTACAGATTCAAAATCTCTCTTTGTAAGCTCTTTCCATGTTAATTTAGGCCCTCCTCTTCTTCTATTAATCATGTTTGACTCAATAGAATTACTTTGTATAGGCGAATTAGTTGGTTTGCGTTGCACATGTCCATACCATTTGAGTCAACCCTCGCGTTACTTGTCCTCAATGCTTGCCACCCTCACTTTATTACTGATATAGTCATTTCTTAAGAAATCTTTTCTTGTCTTCCCACACATCCATCTCATATACACATTTCACCCACGTTCATCTTGTTGAGTTGTTATTTCTTCACTACCCAACATCCACTCCCATAGAGCATGGCTGGTCGTATAACAGTTCTATAAAACTTGCTTTTTAATCTAAAAGGGATTTTCCGATCACATAATACTCCAGTTGCACTCCTCCATTTCACCCATTCTGTAGTGATCATGTGACAAATGTAATTTTGGACATCCCCATTTATTTGAATAATAGAACCCAAGTAAAGAAATGTATCACATTTTGGTATGTCTACTCCATACAACTTGGCTCCACCATTCACACACTGAGATTCGATGAAATTGCAATGCATATACCCACTTGTGATCCTACTAATCATCAATTCATTTGATTACAATGCCTCTCTCCAAAGTTCATCTTTAACATTGAGTCCATCTTTAGTTTCATCATTCAATACAATATCACCAACAAATAACATACACTAAGGAATATCATCCTGAACATTCTTTGTCAACTCATCCATAACATGAACGAACATATATGGGTTGAAAGTGGACCCTTGGTGTACCCCAAGTGTGATAGGAAATGTTTGTGTCTCTCCTCTAGGAGTCTTGACACTTACAATAGAGCTATCATACATGTCTTTTATCACGTCAATATATTGGATTGGCACACCCTTCTTCTTTAAAACCATCCACAACACTTCCTTGGGTACTCGAACATAAGACTTTTCCAAATCAATAAAACCATATGAAGATCTCTTTTGCTTTCTTTATTCTTCTCCATAAGCCTCATTAGAAAGATAGCATCTATTCTTGATCTTATAGGCATGAAACCAAATTGGTTGTTTGATATCACAATGTGAAGCTCACACAAAAACATGAAATCAAGGAAGCACAAACAAGAATAGTAGTCTAGAAAGGTTCCACACGTCGGGACAAACTCAGAAGTGTGAAGAATGAGTAGCACAGTAGTCCCTATCCTAAAACACCACATTGAACTCATGTACAAGCAGTAAAAATGAAAAAGAGGAAAAATCTATGGGCACCTCATTCACCACCATTAGCACAACAAATGTCTCTCTATGGCCACTAGATTTCATCCACACCTTTGCTTTAGAACTATGCCTTCAAAATGGCACCATCAAACTCCTCAAAGTAGCAATTGACCATCGAAAATGGGAGGATGACATTAGACTAAAAATTGATAAACAAAGTTCATAAGACTATCCTTGGAGATGTTGTGGAAGTTTTGAGGGCTTTGTATAAAGTTGCAGAGGCCCACGATGGCCAGGACCCCACATGTCAATGGAAAATAGGGGAACAAGACATCCCTTCATTGACTGGGATAATGGGAAGTAGAGCCCCATCGAAACTGGGGTCTCTGAGTTTGGAAACGTGTGAGTATTGTGGAGAGTAGAAGAGTCAGGGTTGAGGTGAACATAGAAGCGAGAGGGAGAGAATCATGTGAAGGAGAATAGACGATGTCTATTTGAAGTGCAGGAATAGGCAGGGTCGGGGAAGAACAGAAGAGGGGATCCTTGAGATCTAGATCGAACGACTCATAGAGTTTGTGTCTTAACCCCACCATGACATAGGCGAACTAGGGAACTAAGAAATCAAGACATGTGACATCACATTCGGGAAAAATAAAATAAATCAAAGTCTAGTTAAATTGGGATAATATCAATCAAGATTATCTTCTCAACTCAAACTGAAATAGTCAAGCATTATCTGATTTGGTTGAAACTTTGTATCTAAGATAACTAGGACCCAAAGAATCTAATTTTGTACTTAGATTTAGGTTTTAGGATTATCTTGTATGAGTTTGAGCACAATTAGTATTTATCACCATTATTATTATTATTATTATTATTATTATTATTATTATTATTATATATATATATATATTGGTACTATCCTCAATATTTTTGATTTAGACCTCATTATGATCATATTATCACTATATGGAGTTGTATCAAATTATCTTACAAGAATTAGATTATTTTATCCAAACTTTTATGAACTCCACTAATTTCAACATTAACCCTAATAATGTCAGATTAGTTACTCGCAATTACGTTAAAAACCCATCTATTGTCACATTACCTTTATTACCCACATTAACACCCTCATAAACCACTCGCTCGTACTTATTCACATCCAGTTACTAACTCTGCACACATATCCCACATTAGTCATTCATGCATATTTATGTAAATCAAATTACGTATTAACCATATTTGAGCCATTATATGTGTATTACTGAACAAGGTGAACATATTACACATTGACAAACTGATTTGCCTATCAAGCCATGATTAGGTGATTAGGTACCATTTATGTGTATCAATGTATGTTATCCGGTTATGACACCTAATGTCACTAATGTATCATAAATGTCACCCATGATGTATATAGTAAGGTTAGTTAACTTCAACCTAGGATTTATGGTCAACATGATCATTATACATTACATATACCTCATCAACATGTATGATATCTAGGTTCAGTTACATATACCTCACTCATCATCACATTTGGGCTTTTGGTCCATAGCATGGAAATGGTTATATGTATATATGATCATGGTTTATATACATCCATAATTAAGGTTTATATTGAGATTAGACATTATCTAAGCATTAGGATACGAACATGTGAATTACTCATTGTTTGTACATTATGTGTCCATTAAGGCACACACATGTATTAAAGTGTAAACTTATCCCTGTTTGGTCAAATCCAAATCTAGATATGTTACAAGGATCTAACAACCTCACAAGGGACTTACATATCCTTACCAAGGAACTTTTGCCCTTACCTCTACCTTCATCAAGGGAAGACTTCAACCTCAAAAGGATGACATCCCTTTTCATGGGCCATGTGCCCTCCCACACCTTTTAGATAAGAGATAGTTATTTCATGAAGGGGTGTTTTCCTTTTCCAAGGGCCACCTGCCCTTATTCCACTCTTAGCCAAGAGAGAGAATCACATTTCTAGTTAGAGAGAGAGGAAATAGAGAAGTGAGAGTTTGACGTGCTATACAATATAGGGATATATCTCTTACAAATATCCCATTCAGTCTAATAGCTAAAAGCAAGTGATTAAGCTCATGATAGTGGATAGGGGAATTTTGAGGCAAAATCTCTCAACTATGATGTAGGAATATTATGGGAATTCATGGTCACATGGGAAGCTCCCACATAGTGCCTATTTATAGTTGAGGATGCCTCCTAACCAACAATATTGACAGAAATGAATTCTAGATATTTTTGAGGGAGTTCATGAATTACCAACAATCATATTTTACCTTTTAACTCCCACCAACTACTATATTTGCACTTACATAACTGACTGAAAACTCAAGCGATGACCAAGGAAACTCGACCAATGACTATACAAACTCAGCCGATGACCAAGGAAACTTGGACGAAGACACAACTAAGTCATAGCTTTTGCAAATACCCCCACATATCTTGATAGATATTAATAGTGCATACACTATGTTGGGTTAGAATATGATTTGGTTAGGAACTTGGGGGTAAGAAAACGTAATATAAAAATAAAACTTTTAGGTCGATGAGTTGTCAAGGCCTTAAGATGATCATGGAATAATATGTCGTCAATAACAAGAGATTAAGTGAAGTAAGATCCAAAACACCTCAAGATATCCCATGGTAGAATTCCATCTTGAATGATTGGGAATAAATGTGATGGGTTAAAGAGACAAGAATTGAGATAAGAGATGATTCAATCAAGCCAATTTGAAATCAATGTAGTGATTTGAAAAGTGATGAAATATTGTTACCAAATGATGATCTTTTGCCTTAACTC
Source organism: Alisma plantago-aquatica (assembly GCA_963693085.1). Taxonomy (NCBI): domain Eukaryota; kingdom Viridiplantae; phylum Streptophyta; class Magnoliopsida; order Alismatales; family Alismataceae; genus Alisma; species Alisma plantago-aquatica. The sequence goes on along the minus strand of OY856415.1, from coordinate 34,868,660 downwards.
TATGGATTCAATCAAGATAGGAAAAGATCAAGTTTAAATTGATTCCATTATTGATGTCATCTTTAAGATATATCTATAACAATAGTATGTGAATCTTAAGATAAATAATGACTAGAATAATTATAAAATGAGAAATATATGATTAGCCATTAAATTTGATACCAAAAATTGAGAGACTAGTCATAAGATTCAGAGTAAACACAATAATTATACTAGTTATAATTAGTAGTTGAACTAGCTAATAGAACTAGAGATTAGACAAGCTAAAAACTAAAAGCAATTAAGGAAATTGATGATTTAGATATATCATTAGTAGTTATACTAGCTCCTAGACTAAAGGAGCTTTATACCATGTAATGTTATGCGTCCTCCAGACACGTTGGAAAGTCTACTATAAAGGATGGATCTTACTAGAAAGAACAAGGGTTGGTGTAATGACCCAAACTCAAATTAACCTAAACCCTATAATTACATTCTTACTTAGCATGATATCTTATCATTAGATAATCTAAAACCCCAATTACAAAATGGAATTAATGTTGAACACAAGCATGATTCAAATGATGATTATGACTGTGAACATACTAAGTAATCAGAAACTCTAATTTTTTGACAAAGAACTAATGAAAGCAAGTGACATGAATAGTAAAACATAATTTTAAATGAGTGATTGAGTGTAATGTTGCTTTAGTTGAGACATTTTGTGGTCTAAGATGTTTGATAACAAGTATTGAAAGTGCACTTAACCTACGTTGAGCTCAACATGTTCTTTTTTTCTTAAATGAATGGAATATATGTGCCATGTATTCCAAATAATGTTATGATGAAAATCTGTTAACATAGTATTTGTGTATGTAAATGCATGACATAATAACCACAATAGGGTTAAATATATTCAAAATAGTGTTTTAAACACTTACAACAATGGCTAGAAAGAATCATTAGAGGTTGAACCTACTTGAGCTTAGTTTTTGGACGAATTTCTCATAGGGCTCAAGAAAGCTATGGGGTTTGCATTAATTTTATTGTTGTTTGTGGTGAGTAGATATGCATGTTGAGATAAGTTGGTACACTTTAATTTTCTAAACTTTATGTTTATTCTAAGAGAAACCCCTGTGATTTAATGGTTATAGTTCATCTTTTGGTTAAAAATTAGATATAGATCTAACTTTTTATGCTTTCTTTTGCTATGGAAATAAATGGAAAGCCTAGATTCTCATTTTCCTACATTTCTTATACATGTAAGTGGTGGAATCACCCTAAGGTTAGATATAATAAGTGAAATTATATCATTTAAAAAATCCTTGTATTTTCTAGCCCTGATAAGTGAATACACTGACTTAGCATAGTGTTGAAAAGGCGGGAACCACATCATTACAGACTTGATGGTAAATGTTAAGCTTAGATACAATGGAGAGTTATGGACTTGTAGGCAAGGAATGGCATAGGTGATACTTGTGAATGTTTGAGCTAACATATTTTATGTTGTGTCTATTTGTACTGGTTGTGATGTTTTCTAATGTTGAAAACCCTAGTTTCTTAGATATAAATATTCACATAATGTAAATGCAATCTTTATGATTCAATAGATGAGTCAGCTACATTATAGTAAAAGTGAAACCATAATTCGATTAGATAGGTGGTATGCACACCATGAGCTCCCTTGATGTATGTGTGAAGGTGGAGAATGGGTTTTTCTTGCAATGGATTGAATCCATTTAAAGAAGATCCAAAGTTGATTGGATCCTAAAAACTAGTATACAGAGGGTTAGGGGAACCACACCTATAGGAGTGAGACCCCAACTCTCTTATTGAGTTGATATATAATAGTCATGATATGTTATTTTAATGATGTGAATTGTGGATAAAATAAATATGATATGTGACTTATGTGATTAATGTTATGGTACACCCAACCTTATACCAAGGTGTAGGTATAAAAGGTAGGACACTATTGGCTCCTTCATAACTTTGTGAAAGACCTTAGATGTATTCGTTGGCTGAAGGCGGTAGAATAAACCCTAACACATGAATTATGAGACGTGCACGTGATAACTTGAACCATATCTTTCTAATTTGAAGAAAAAGGATGAAACTATATCTACTTACTCTTATGCTTATCTACTCACTTAGACATTGGATAATCAACCAATGAATAAGTTTTTCGGTCTTGAATTTGAGTCACATATCCTCAACACAAATCCTAAGAAAAGAGACTTCATAACTAGGTGATTTTCAACCGTCTGAATGTGTCTAGAGTTCCTATACTGGGATCTTCGGGATGTACATTGTATTTGTATTTTGTTACAAATGTGGATTTGTAATTTGATATTCTATTGTTTTTCTTCTAGAAATTGCTAAGTATCTTATAATGGGATCTTTGTCATTGACTTATATGAAACTACACTAGTACATTAAGTACAACATAATTCCATGAAGGCAATAAAAGATAGACAAGTTAAAAGGAAACTACACTAGTACATTGAGAGGATAGAACACCCCTTAGATTACTACAAAACATCCCATGATGATGACGACATCATTTGGTGCAATAATTCTTCAGGAAGCAAGTACTTAGCAACATCTCATAGGGAAAAAAACATGAGATAATATCAATGCAGTTGCAAGGGTACACTTTAAAATATGAAAGCTAACAAGTTTAAGAGTTTAATATAACTTAGCTTGGCAAGTAGTGTAATAACCATGAAAGATAACAAAACAACATTTAATAAATAATCAAGTGTTCGCAAAAGTACATTTTAGATGCATTGAGTATTATACTACAACATTTCATCATAAGGCCTTTATTTTAGGACATCTCCTCATAGGAAGATTCCATGAGGGAAATCATGGCACAAAACCAATGATTGGCCCTGTTTCAAAATGAGGACCCAAAATGATCATATAAATTGCGTTAACTTTATTCCCATACATTTTGTGCTCCTTAATTGACATTTTAAGAAGGAATCAAGGATCATTGTACCCAAAACCCCATTATTTGGGTAAGGCCCAAGGGTTTGTATAATGGTTTCTCTAAAGTATGTTTGAGGGTTTTAAACAACATATAATATACCAATGATATAAAGGAATACCATAAGAGTCACTTATCTCAAACAAGTAATCATACTCACGTGAACACTCTAAATATATATAACAACCAAGTCATAACAATTCATATGGTCAAAGAGGATAAAAGTGTACCTATGGAAAGTGGGATGAAGATATGATCTTTGCTCATGATTCCCAAAGTAGATCCCCTCAAGGATAACCAAAAAAGAAATACTGAGAGGGATCCCTATATCAATATGGATGTCATAAACATGTTACAAAATCATTTGGATGTTCTCATAGACCTGGGTCCTACATCATACATTCATTATTATATTCAATTCACGTGCGATTATTTATTTAACATAGTGCTAGTATCACAAATGCAACTTAGGTCTAGATAGAACATCCATATGTAGAAGAGTTACAAGGTGAGTAAATAGCGCAAGAGATTTGCATAAATTTGTATTTTTCATCATATGGTCACAATGTAGGTTAACAAGATATTATTAATGCACATAGTGAGTACTTGTGATAATTTAAGAAAATATATCATATTGGTATAATATCTTAGTTAAAAAGGGTACACATAACCAAATGAGTTAACAATATTCAAAGTTCAATCATGGTGGGTACAACATATTTTCTTTTCCAAAGTTCAATCATTACAAGATGACACATTGGCCCCAAGTTTGTCATATGATCACATTGCATTATTTGAGCATATTTTAGAACCATCTTTAAGTTACGATAGGTCAAGATGACATTAGGGTGCATAGAAATGGTCCTTTACATTAGATCACCTTCACAAAGGAGTGAAGTTACTAATTCTCATGGATATAGGGTTATAGATCATGATTGGATAGAAATATATCATTAAGGGTACAAGTATGCATGATTAATGCTCCAGGATCCTAAATGAAGCTTTTTAGTAAATTAGTGATAGGACGTGTGAAGCTAGATAGAGATTATAACATCATTATAAAGATGCATTATATATATAATGTCAAGATATTTGGTTAACTTAGATGATGCATGATTTTAAAGCTTAATGTATTAAATGGAGGATTTTGGGGGGATTAACCTTGATTGAGATCCAAAAAGGAGGCATTTGGGACCACCCATGGGAAAGGGTTGGGAACTCACACCGGGCCACACTAGGGACCTCACACTCATAGTTCACAGTGACAGACATAAGCCAAGAGGCATGCATGTGCAGTGGAGGGTGTCTACTGGATGCCAGGTGTGGTGACAAGAGGTCCCTCACAATTGGGAGTGTAGGTGGGAAATGACGAGCAATTGTTGACTGCTCATCATCTTCTACTGTGCGCTAGGGCTACCCAACCTGACAGTGTGATGGAGACCTCCAAAGGGGGAAGCTAGCAGTGTGATATCCCTCGTGCAAGAAGGGGAAAATGAAGAAAATGAGTTGGCTCGACTACATGGATTTTATATCTCTATGGAGGTGAGAAGGGGTGGTTAGGGTTTGAAAATGACTATGGTTGAAGGATTAGGGAAAAAGAGGTGCATACAACCCTAAATACATCCATCCTAGAGGTCTGACACGCTAGATTGGCCTTGACCACAGGTCAAGCCGGTTGAACAGACCAATATGGCTTAGGGGAGAGCCAAGTGCACTACCATGGGAGTAGGTAGTAGCAAAGTTTCTTGGCTTGTGTAGGGATAATGATGTGCCACAATAGTAGTATCACCCCCCCCCCAATTTGTGGCTCACCAAGATCTGACAATCCACATTAGACTTGAGTTAGATGGGGAAAGGGAAAGAATAAGGGGATGGAAAGAGGGGAGGCAGCATGTGGGCATCATGCACTCTGGGCCCAAAGGGTCGGCCTGAGGCCAAGAAATAGGTAGAAAAAGGTTGGAAAAAGAGGTAAAAAGTTATGAATATTCAAATGGTCATAAAAACCTCATTTGACATCCAATTTGAGCAAGATAAGGTGCATTGGTTTCATGAGAAGAGATCTAAAAGACGAACACAAGAATAGGGTAGAGATGTGTATAAAGATAAGATGAAAAATAATGGGAAATATGGTGACGAGTGATATAATTGAAAACTTGATGAAAGTCAAATTGAGTATTACCAAGGTATTACATGGGACTAATCGTTAATGCATCAAAGCCTATTCAATTACAAAATTTAAGGTAAGATAAGAACATAGATCAAGATAGAGTTTAGAAGTTACATACATGAAGAGAACAAATATATAATCCATCACATCCTCCACTCCTTAAAAAGATTTTTTTCCTTAAATTGGATATCCTTAAAAAGATAGGGAAAGCATGACTCTATATCATACTTGAATTCCTAGGTGGCATCATCACTGATCTAATGCTTCCACAACACCTTCACCACATCTATCTTTTGTTTCTGAGCTCTTTTCTCTAGATATCTAGAACCTTCTCTTGAACTATCCAAAATCATCACCAGAACCTCATAGACCAAAGAGTTTCTCACCTAGATGGATTTGTGGTTTGGAACATGATCTGGATCCTTCACATATCTCTTGAGGTGGGAGACATGACAAATTTTATGCGTCATATGGTACAGCAGAGGTAGGGCCAGTTTGTTTGCACATTCCCCTACATGGGACAAGATCTCAAAAGGTCCCACATATCTAGGGATCAAGTTTCCCTTGTTCTTTGCAATGTCTTGGATTATCCTATTCTTTAAGAACACATGTTCACCAACTTTGAAAAAATAAGTTAGTCTTTTTAGAATCAACATAGGATTTCTATCTATCATGTGCTCTCTTCAGCCTTTTTTTTATCAGATGTACATTATCAGAATAAAATTACAACTCTTCAAATTTCAAAATTTGTCTTTCATTGACTTTGTCCCACTAGAGATGTAACATACATGGCCTCCCATATAAGGATTCATATGGAGACATAAAAATACTAGACTATGGCTATTATTGTAGGAAAATTCAACCAGAGGAAGATAATGGTCCCATGAAGCACTGCCAATCAAGAAAAAAAGACCATAGAAGATCCTCCAAGATCTGAATCACCCTTTCTAATTGCCCATATGTCTGAGGATGATATGCAATACTAGAGTTCAGTTGAGTACCCAACTCTTAGTAAACCTATTACCGAAGGTGAGAAGTGAACTTGGCATCCCTTTCTAAGATAATGAACATGTGGATTCCATGGAGTCTCACTATCTTTCTAATGTATAACTTAGCAAGCTCACTGACCTTGGTGGTCATCTTGATTGGAATGAAGCAAGACAACTTTGTCAAATGGTTTTCTATGACCCATATAGCATCACTTCCCTTATTGATCATAGGTAAATGTTGGATTTTATGGCCTCAGAGTAGGCAGCAGAAGCAAAATTTTACTGGCCATTAACCCATAACAAGAGATCACATCAACAACTATGTAATGGGAAGGATGGTTTTAGAGAGATATACCTAGTCCTGGGGCTTGCCCAGTGACAATACCTCACAGCCATGTGCGGTCTTCAACACCATGTCTTGGACGATATATGTGCAGCTCGTGGTCTTCTCCATGGACTCTAGCCTCCACCACAGAATGTAGCTGACGTGTCCTCTTGAGCGGCAGACATCTCCCCCCTCTGTCGATAGTCCACACGGACCACCTGGAACTCCTGTCGTTCTAGAAGAACTGGCAGGAAGGAGATGACCCTCCTGTTGGCATACTAGCACCAACCTTCTCGCTCGAACTCAGACTACTTTTCTACAGTTGTCTTTCCGTCAATGTGCCTCCCTAGTCAGGTAGCACGTGCTCGGGCTCTCTCAGTTACCAAAACCAGAGAGGACAACAACTTTTCAGAGCAACTGATGTTCTAAGTTGTGTCTTCTGAGAAGCCCCCTATACCCCTCTATTTATAGTAGAGGGCAGGGTCAGGGTTCCCAGTCTGTTCCAGAGTAGAAGGATCCAGAAATTCCATGAATAGTTTGTATTACGGCAGGCAAACCGATCGTTTCATAACTGAAATGATCGTTTGGTAAGGTGAGCCGATCGGTTCACTAGTGAACCGGTTGGTTCACGAAGTGAACTGGTCATTTCACTTCCTAGACTTGCCTGCAATTGACTTTCCTCAGTCGTTTCCAATTAATTCAAATATTAATCCCCATTCCAATCGAATTGAACAAGTGAAACGTGAAAGTTTTCCACCAACTGGGAAAATCCCAATTTCCTTAGTTGGTAGGACTATGAGCCACCCGATTCACCAAGTGAACCAGTCAGTTGGCTCACACCAACCAATCGGCTCACAAGGGTGAACCGGTCAGTTGGCAGTCCTGACATTGCCAATGTAGTCTCCAATCGACCTGACACTCTAACCAGCTATATCAATACTTGAAATTGATAGTTTTGAGTCTAGTCAGTCAATTGTATGTTTAATTGAGTACCTAAACACCTTTAGCATCAATCTAAACATCATTCATGGACAACCTCCTCTTCCAGGGGTATCCTATGTGCGTGACCCTGTAGGTTCCAATTTACATTGGCAGTAAATGTTCATAACAACTTATGACATCACAAGCAATGAGCGGAATCTAGTAACTCATCATTGCTACCCAAGTAACTCAGAAAGTTGGAGAACAACTTCAGCCTACAATCTATGATTAGTGTTATAGTGATCGTATAGTTCCTTTGTCACTGACATCCAGATTGAACTCGAGGCATGGAACACCATCCTCTTCAACATTCAATCCATGTTCCTTGACCTAGACCAGACTGTCTGAGATGCATATGAGTTCACATATCATATATTGAATCACATGAGTATGGCCATACAATTCTCATTCTCACTTATCAAGGGGCCCTGGATATCATACTCCTTATAGGAGGGACAAATCCCATCTCTATCACTCAGAGTCTATCACCATGTGTCAAAGTCACCCAATCATCACCATTATAACAACCCATGTTTTAGGAATGCTTTTGATGATGTCAAAATGTACCTAATCACATGTGATGAATGTAGTGATTTCGGGTCTAAGAACCACTATCACTATGAGAGACCATTGTAACTACCATTCCATGGTATCTATGTATCACTCTCATGGTGGGTTTGTCTGATATATTGTTCTCTAACATATATCTGTGTGCTTGACTTGATACCATATATCATGACTAATGAGACTCTATCATCAGTCAACACACACTCTAGTCTTATGTATTACTGTTGTCTATTTTGCTTCCATAGTAATATCTGACTAGGGACATATAAAGAATGTATGTACTCTTATCATACATATGGTCTCATTGTTTAGGTCCTCAACCTGAAGACATATGTCATCGAGTCACATCATTCTTTAGACATCTATCATGTATGTGTCATCATCTCATGACTGAGACAAACATAATAGATGGAATTACCTTTATCATGATCAAATCAGGTATCTAATCCTCATCAGAATCATCATATGATTGGCTCTCTGGGCATACCATACCAACAGACTCCCACTTGTACTTAGAGCCAATCACCCACGAATCATATTCCAAGTGATCTTAACATGTGCTTTTATAGAGGGGAAGCAACATTTTCTTCAAGTAGGTATATTGCATGTTTCACATCCCCTCACTGTATGAAAACTCATATGAGATGGAAGTGTCATAGTATGCTATCTAAGATTCATTTTGCCTAACCATTAGCTCCATTATTGTTACAATATTACTACTGAGTCATCAATGGTCGGAACCTCCCATAAGTTCATCCATATGAATTTCTAGATCCATACAGTATCCATCACAATGTTCGTAACACTAAGGTACTCATCTTCTTATTGTAGAATTAATCAATTGTATTATGTTGGAACATTTCCAACTAACAATTCTTATTCCAAGGTCAAACACCATTTTGTCAGTTCACAAGATTGCATTGGTGTAACTCTTAAGACCCAGCTCTTCCTTTTTACCATAACTAAAGAACCAATCCTTTTAGTACTTCACAAGTAAAAAAAAAGATGTTCTTTATGGTATTCCCGTGACTCTCACTAGAATCTGATAGATATCCACTCATCAGGTCCAATACATACAAGATAACTGGATATTTATATCATCTTGTCATACAAGATGATTTCATTTCTTCTTATCATGTCCAATACATACAAGATGATGCGTTTGTATTTTCTTATCATGTTCAAAACATACAAGATAATTAGTTCATATTTTCTTATCATGTCCAATACATACAAGATAACGAGATGAGTTCATACATGATAGATATGATTGCGAATGCATATGGCTTCTATCCATGAGTTCCTTATTCTTCATAAGAATTGGGACACTTGGATCTTGAGAGACTAACTCCATGGAACATGGACAAGTTTTCTCTCACCATGCTAAACTCTTTCAATATCTAGCCAAAGTATGTTCTCTTTCCTAGGTCAAGAATCCCTCTTGATCTATATCTATAGATCTTGATTCCTATCACATAGGATGCTTCTCTAAAAACCTTTTAGAATGCACTTCGTTGCCATATTTTGTAGTATAAGGATGATACTCCGCAACAATATGTGGAATATATATATGCTCCCATTAAATTTTTGTAATCACACATTACATCTTCAGTCTGACTCAAGTCAAACTCTTTGACTGTCTTGTTAAATTGAAGATCCAGTTCTGAGGTGCTTGCTTCAATCCAAAGATTGATCTATGCAGCTTTATAGACTTTATTTGCATTATTGGATTTATAAAACCTATAGGCTATGTCACATACACATCCTACACAATATTCCATTTAAGGATTGTGGTTTTAACATCCATATGCCAAATATCATAGTCACATTAAGCTACAATAGCAAGCATTATCCTGATGGATTTATCCTTGGTAACCGCTAAAATGATTTCACCATGATCAACACCTTGAACTCGTTAGAAACTCTTTTCAACCAACTTACCCTCCATGTCAATCTTCTTCTGGAATTCCCAAAAGTACCCTATGGGTTTTACCCCTTCAGGTGGATCAACTAAAGTCATACTTTGTTGATGTACATGGAGTCCATCTTGGATTTCATGGCTTCAAGCCATATCTCAGTTTCTGGCTCTCATTAGCTTCTAGGTAGACTGTTGACTCATCATATGATCAACTCATCACCTTCTTGTCCATAAGATATCATATATCACTCAAGCTCTAGGCGTGTTCTACCAGAATCATGAGTTTTGTGTGTTACTTAAGGAACTTTGATATTCTACAACATTTTTTGATTCTCTTTATTCCCAGTGTAAAGCATGTGCCTAAAATGAAATTTGAAGTTTTTGCTAGTGATCACACTCTGACTCAACAATGTGTGATTCCTTCTTTCTGATACACTTCTCACGATACACTATTATTGTGTTTTAGGTGGAGTCCATCATGATACATTATCATTATCTTCCAGAAGTTTCTCAAACTCTTGGTTCAAAGTAATTCCATATCTATCATATCGAAATTTAATACTTATACCAAGTTTGTTATGTACTTCATTTAGGATCTCCTTGAACACTTCAAGAGATTCATGTTTGTATTTCACTAAATACAAACTATCATATCTACTGAGGTCGTCAGTAAATACATTGAAGTACTAGTGATTACCTTTAGCATTTATTCTAAAAGGTCTATATACATCAATATGTATAATCCTTAATAGAATAATCATTCTCCCACTACATCTAGTGAAGAACCTTTGTCATTTTGCACAACAAATGAGATTAGCATGTCTCTATTGGTTCACCAACCAAAAGAGTCTAGATATCCATCATATGCATTTAAGAAATGCAATTCCCATTTATGCACTCTAGATGACATCGCTATAGGCATTCATGTTTGAGTTTATTTATGGCATTCATTACATGTGTCATACACATTTGTCTCTTCAACTATCAAGTATAGTTAGTGAGACATAGGCATTACAATCAAAGATCATATCTTTAAAATGAAACATCAATCCATAACACTCTTGCCCATACAAGATTTATGATGTTTTCATTGATGGCAAGTATATAATAGCAATTCACTAATTCTATTATCTGCCCATGAATGTCATATTGTAACTATAATGGTAGCAACTCTTGCCCCAATACAATTTCTAGCTTACTTCTTTTCAGGTCATGAAGTAGAGATCTTTATCTCTATCATCTTCCCAAGATCCTCTATAAAGAGGTTATTTCCCTTTTCAATATCAAACAGGTGAAAATGGTGACACTTTCTTTGCTTATCTTTATAAGTGAAAAAGGACATATTCCCTTTTACACTTACCCCTTCTCCATATCTTGACTGATTAAGGTTTGGACCTTAGCTTGGATTCAGAACATTTCTTAACCTTTCTTTAGTCTATGGACTTTACTCTATTGATCATTATCACAGGTTTTGTCCTTTCTTCATTCATGCTTTGGCATCAACATGCCAAGCACTTTAGACAGTGGTTTGGTCAAGTTTCTCAAAATTTGATAAATTGGCTATTTCACACAACAATTTGTAGAATCATATATTTGGTCAACTCTTGACTTCTAAGAGATCACAATCAATCTATATCCACAATCATACTGAGCATATGAAATTATACTTGATCTCCATCAGTCTGATTATACTTAAACATTGCTTTGAAGACATTATACCTGTAACATACTGAATTCTGGAATTTTGTCTTTCGACCCTCTTTCCCATCTTTTCCTTTCATTTCTATCCTTATTGGCCTTTCTATTTAATTAATGGAATTTATAGTGGTTTATGAACATTTATTTACTAATTGTACCAATACAAGGGTTTATGAACAAATACCTCAATGAAAGCTTAATTACCATAATTAAGTGCTCTAAACCTTAATCTAACTTTTTTATGCGATTTGAAAACATAACATATGCCACATAACTCATTTTAGTGATAATATGAAGATAAGAAACTTCATCGGATGAACAATTTAGATAATGGGCCGTTAATGGGCCATATGAAATATCTCATAAAAAGAAGTCTCAAAAGAGTAAACAAACTTCAAATTCGAAATCTACATATCAAAATTAGCCTACATGTCAAATTTCATCTAATTTGGACAACATTGAAATATTAGGATAAGTTTAGGAGAGAGAAAATGAGTAAAAAGCATAAGTAATGAATAATGTGATTATATAACTTCAAAATATGGAAATAATGATAAATTAATATTCTACACATCAAAGATAACTTGTGGATAAAGTTTGGTCCAATTTGGATGTTGTTTGTGGAGGCTATGCAATTATATGCACATTCTGGACTTTTATGAAATTTACCCAATTGGGAGGTTTTCTTTGCAAATTATCACCTGAATTTTAATCCTTAGATATTAACTTACCATTAACGAGATTTGAAACCATTTGAGAACCTAGTTTCACCTTGGTTTGATGGTATTTCTTTCCAAGGGCATTATAGGGATTACCCTCTTTATAAAGATGCTTATCCTTAAAAGCTATCAACCAATGAGGTTATTTCTTTCTTGCAAAACGGTGGGGATGGCCTAAAATAATATATGGGCTCTTAGTACCGACTTTGGATATGCATGAAGCCTCTATGAGCTATCCTCTTGCATGGCCATCAATCCCTAGGCTAAAGACACATGGAAAGTCCCTTAAGACTCCTCATGCTTCACCTCTTTCTATATATAGCCATGTATACCCCTTCCCAACTCATAATTCGAAAACTCTTTCTCTCCTTTTCTTTCCTCTAGCTTAGATAATAGTTCCTTCTGTATTTGGCCACGAAGTTTCTGCCCCAAGGCAAGAGAGGGAGCCTACCTTGGTGAAGAAGGCTCCTAGGGCTTCTAAATTGCCCTATTAGGGTTTCTAAAGCTCCTCCTTGGTAAATTCGACCAAAACTAGTAAGTTTTCTCCATTCCTTCCCTATTTTCATACTTTTAGTCTTCCTTACACCTTCTTCTAGGTCGGAACCATGACTATACATGGTGAAACCCCACCTAGAACCCTAAAACACCTCATCTCTATGCTCTTTTGTTAGGGTTTATCACCTCTAAGTTGAGAAGGTGATCTTTGTTCAAGAAAGGAGCTAGGCATGGAACAACCAGACCTTATAAGCTAGGGATTATTGCTGTTTGGACCTTATTATCTTCCCTAGGTATGAGCTTCATAACCCCCTTCCCATATATTTCTTATTACATGCTTAAAACTCATGATCTTATGTAAAATTGACGATGTGTCGATTTCTAATTGGTCGATTTTCAATAATTCATAACTTTTGATTCGTTTGTCAAAAAATTAAAGTAAGATATGTTCTGACCTCAAAAAAACATGTTATTTTTAATAAAAATATTTCTGAGTATTGGTTTTCAGTTTTTTCGAAGAGAGTTTTTAGAAAATGAATTAGATACCTAAAAATCACCAAAAATACACTTTAAACTTCATAACTCCAATATATGCAAAATTATATGTTTTCTTAATCAGAAAAACCTAACTAAGTCAGTGGTGATATTTTTGAGGTCTAAATCGAGGTTTTGTGTAAAAAATTTATATATTAGGGTTTCAACTCTTTAATGTATATATGTTATTCTAATACATGAATATGAAATTGGAAATAGGATAAGTGGACCTTGATTTCAAATAAAGGTTTGGAAAAGAGGTTAATAGGACTCTAAGTAAGATGTATGTGATATTCCTATCCATGTATGTGTTATCCCTATCTATGTATGTTCTATGAATCCCTATTTATGTATGTTGTATCCCCTATTCCTCTATAATGAGCAATTCACCTATCTTTTCATTCTATTGAATTTAACCTACACAATATGTCTTATCTTTTGATATCATGGTTCGTGTGAAATATTTTGAATATTATGGACTTGCATATTTTCTTGATATCTTTTCTTGTGCCTTGGTGCATGTTGGTTTCTTATATTGGTATGTGCCACTCTGAAGTGGATGTTATATGTTTGTGTTGTCCATTGTGTGATGGCAACCTTTGTATCATATTCTGACTATACTTTCTACTTGCCTCTACATTTAACCTGCTATGTGATTCAGTAGCACTAGAGTAGTGTAATTGCATTGGTTTTATGGCAGATGTGTTATTTCCTCCTGAGCAGACGTGATATTTCCTGCTTTTTGGGATGGAAAGGAACCTCATACCCAGGGCAAGATGTGTGATTCTTGTCCCATGTTTTATATATTTGGGAGATTGGAAGTATTCCTTTCTCTATCAGGTTTCGAGTTTATGAGACTTGGCCTCCTTTGTCTTTATAATATTCTAGTGTTATGCTTATCTCACATGCATGCAGGATGATGGTTATGATATGTGCTTATGTGGCACCACTCTTTTATTTAATAATGGCAAGTATTCTTTTGTTATCATATTGAAATTTATTTCAATTCCTTTTCTCTTGATACCTATTTGGGTGGTCGTTATCTTTTCTATGGGAAGCCTTTTATATTTGATGTCCTTTATTCCATATATTGCTCAATTTCCTATTTAGTATGCACATACCAGCCTTTGCTGATGTCATCTATTTTCTCTTCTTGCTGGGGTATACTTCCAACCCCAGGTTAGATCAAGGAGTATATAGCTTTTGGCTTGGACCTAGTTCTTGGAGATTTTGCTTTGGAGACAAGATTTGAAGTAGTTTGGACTTCCCTCTATCTAGATCCTATTTTTTATGTTGATGTAACCCTAAATGGGAGAATTTGATGTATTTTTGTAAGCCTTTATGAAATTGAATATAGTCAGTTATTGTTTTTATTCCGCTGCTTTCCAATGAGTTTTGATTATCATATTTTAGTAAAGGGGTGATTTCACTCACCTATCTTACAATACCTTTCATGCTTTACATGATTCTTAAGATGTATAACCATCTCAAGAAAGTCCATGCTTCAAGCTATTTATGCAACTCATAGTTCATATAGCTTAGCATAAAGTTCTTGATGTCTTAGGCATCATTGGCATACTTCAAGTAAGCATCCAATTTTAGCCTTAGGCATATTTGGAGAGGTTCTTCTGGCTCTGGTCTTTTAAGGACTTAGATATTTTGCTCACTAGTGAGAACACTTCTCAAAAGGTCCTAAACCATATTCGAAGTTTATATGGTTTATGAACTAATCGCAATGATAATGTATTTGTGACTGTCATTTGGATTCTACAAAAACATTTTGCAACTTTTCAAAACATTTTTGATTTGTTTGATTGATAAAGTTGACGATATTAATTAGGTCTTTAATTAATTATTGCTCCCACTATTTTGATTAAATTGATAACCCTCATGTATCAATTTAGAAGATTGCAATGTACAATCTTCTAGTGGGCCAAGATCTAAAATAATTGAGTTATTACCCAGCCAACGCTAGCATCCATAATCAATTATTAAGGTAGGTAACATTTACCAATTGCATCACATGTAATTCTTATATAAATGATATGCACAACTCTTTTCCATAGTCATCTGCATGCCTCTAAGTGCTTAATCTCATTAAGACCACTTAGTTAAGCCTGAACCAAAAGCCAACATGATAGGAGTGCATCCTACTTGGCGGGCCCACACAACTACCATCACACTTCCACGAGATAGACAGTGTGCCACCCTAGGGATGCCCACGCTTGTCCATCAAGCTTTTCATGTGTGGTGCTAATGGAAAGCATCCATGACTTAATATTATATTGAGGAGTTTGGTATTTATATACATATACATATCCAATAACCACATATTTATAGTATGTATCATATACATACTACCACAATAAGAAAACATGCCATATCGATAAAAGTGATGATTATGGCCATCCTATTGTAATTCCTTGGAGCCACAAGGAATTATGGTCATCTAAGGTCTACATCATATGCAACCTATTGTTGATGAAGATATATGTGCTTGAACCATTCCGGGTTGATCGGTTCATCCTATGACCTGATCGGCTCACCTCCTGGTTGGTTGGTTGGTTGGTTGGTTGGTCGGTCTGGCCTCCGATGTCTGGACACCTCCAATAAGCAGTTGGGCCATCAGTCGGTCAGTATCGCTCCATCTTAGAAATCCTCCTTGGTCCTCTAGGTGGTCGGCTCGTCTGGTGTTAAGCGTCTTCTTCTTCGATGTAACAGAAAATAAACTATCCTACTTTTACCTAATCTTTGGGAAACCTCATGTTACATTCAAGGGGTGCAAAGGTAGAAGAGAAAGGATCTCAAGTTATATCGAGTTACATGTGGAATAGAAGGTAGATGCTTGGTATGCAAACTGAGATGCAAACAACCATAACCAACCAAGAACACATACTGTTTATAGGCCATAATCATGCTACACATCCACCATCAAAACCATTTTAGGGCGACATGTATCAATTGCATATATACCATATCATATATGTATATTAGTTTGTGGTCGCATGTGGTATATAGTCGGATATTCACATTAGTTATTTTAAATATTCACATCGTATGCAATAAATAAATGACGATAAAACCAAAATATGATCATATCGATTTATCCCAAAACACAGTACGTTGATGTGGCTATGATACCAATGTTGGGTTTTATGGCCTCAGAGTAGGCATCGGAAACAAAATTTTACTGGTCATTAACCCATAACAGGAGATCGCACCAACAAATATGTAATGGGAAGGATGGTTTTAGCGAGATATACCTGGTCCTGGGGCTTGCCCAGTGACAATACCTCACATCTATGTCCGGACTTTAACTCCATGTCTTGGACGGTGTCTGTGCAGCTCCTGGTCTTCGCCATGGACTCTAGCCTCCACCACGGACTGCAGCTGACGTGTCCTCCTAAGAGGCAGACATCTCCTGCCTCTACAGATAGTCTACATGGACCACCTGGAACTCCTGCCATTCTAGAAGAACTGGCAGGAAGGAGACGACCCTCCTATTGGTGTACTAGCACCAACCTGCTCTCTCGAACTCATACTGCTTTTCTACAGTTGTCTTTCCCTCACTGTGCCTCCCTAGTCGGGTAGCACTTGCTCGGGCTCTCTCGATTACCAAAACCAGAGAGGACAACAAATTTGCAGAGTAACTGATGTTCTGAGTTGTGTCTTTTGAGAAGCCCTCTATACCCCTCTATTTATAGTAGAGGGTAGGGTTAGGGTTCCCAGTCTGTTCAGGAGTAGAAGGATCCAGAAATTCCATGAATAGTTTGTACTGTGGCAGATGAACCGATCATTTCATAATTGAAACAGTCATTTGGAAAGGTGAGCCAATCGGTTTACTAGTGAACAGATCAGTTGGGAGTGTGAACTAGTCAGTTCACTAAGTGAACCAGTCATTTCACTTCCCAGACTTTCCTGCAATTGACTTTCCTCAATTGTTTCCAATTAATTCAAAGATTCATCCCTATTCTAATTGAATTGAATAAGTGAAATGTGAAAGTTTACCTCCAACCGGGAAAATCCCAATTTCCTCGATTGGTAGGACTGTGAGCCACCCGATTCACCAAGTGAACTGGTCGGTTGGCTCACACCAGCAGATCGGCTCACAAGGGTGAACCAGGCGGTTGGCAATCCTGACATTGTCAATGCAGTCTCCAATCGACCTGACACTCTAACCAACTAGCTCAACACTTGAGTACCTAATTGAGTGTGATTGAGTACCTAAACACCTTTGGCATCAATCTAAATATCATCCATGGACAATCTCCTCTTCTAGGGGTATCCTATGTGTGTGACCCTACAAGTTCCAATTTAAGTTGGTAGTGAATGTTCATAACAACTTATGACATCACAAGCAATGAGTGGAATCTAGTAACTCATCATTGCTACCCAAGTAACTCAGAAAGTTGGAGACCAACTTCAACCTACAATATGTGATTAGTGTTATAGTGATCGTATAGTTCCTTTGTCACTGACATCCGGATTGAACTCGAGGCATGGAACGTCATCCTCTTCAACATTCAATCCATGTTCCTTGATCTAGAGCATACTGTTTGAGATGCATGTGAGTTCACATATCATATATTGAATCACATGAGTATGGCCATACAATTCTCAGTATCGCTTATCAAGGGGCCCTGGATATCATACTCCTTGTAGGAGGGGCAAATCCCATATCTATCACTCACAGTCTATCCCCATGTGTCAAAGTCACCCAATCATCACCGTTATAACAACCCATGTTTTAGGACTGCATTTGATGATGTCAAAGTGTACCCAATCACATGTGATGAGTATAGTGATTTTAGGTCTAAGAACCACTATCACTATGAGACACGATTGTGACTACCATTCCATGGTATCCATGTATCACTCTTATGGTGGGTCTGTTTGATATATTATTCTATAACATATATCTATGTGCTTGACTTGATATCATATATCATGACTAAAGTGACTCTATCATTAGTCAACACACGCTCTAGTCTTATGTATTACTGTTGTCTATTTTGCTTCCACAGTTATACCCGACTAGGGACATATCAAGAATGTATGTACTCTTATCATACATATGGTCTCATTGTTCAGGTCCTCAACCTGAAGACATATGTCATCGAGTCACATCATTCTTCAGACATCTATCATGTATGTGTCATCATCTCATGACTGAGACAAACATAATATATGGAATTACCTTTATCATTATCAAATCAGGTATCTAATGCTTCATCGCAATCATCATATGATTGTCTCTCCGGGCATACCATACCAATAGTAAGCCCATCACAAAGGCAATGGTGATATTATCCCATTTCCATTTGGGGATAGGTTAAGGCTGCAACAAACTCTCATGTCTCTAGTGCTTAGCCTTGATCTGCTAACAAGTAAGGAGCTTTTAGATGAAAGTTGCTATATTGGTCTTCATGTGTCTACAATAGAAGTGCCTTCACAAGTCCTTGTACATCTTTGTAGAACTAGGATGAACTGTATACTTGGACCCTTGGGCTTGTGATAGAAAGTAGTTGCCGATAGAATCTTAGGGAACTCACAAACATTATTTGTACTTAATATCACCATCGACACCCACATATAAGTGTGTTAGAATTTTTTTATAATAGGCATCATTGCCTCTTCCAGACTGGAATAGTCTTGCTGTGTTGCATGAATATTAGACTAGAGGTTGGGTTTCACGTTGATTCTAGCCAGTCTAATCCTGCCACCCAGTGATTTGGGGCCATGAGAGAAAGAAACTCCATATTTTTCCACTTGGTGGTGAATATTGCAACACACAGCATGTTTCCTACTCAGAGCATCAACTACAACATTTGCCTTACCAAGGTGGTAAGTGATTGCGAATTCATTGTCCTTGAGGTACTCTAATCATGTCCTCTATCTTAGATATAGATCCTTTTTAATCAGATGTACTTCAAACTTTTATGGTTGGTGAGTATGCCAAAAGTGGCACTATAGAGAAAATGGTGCCAGAATTTCAGATCATAGCTGATAGATGTGAGCTTGAGGTCATGTGTGGGGTAAGTTCACCTCAATTGGTTTTAGTAGCCTGGAAGCATAGGCAACTACCTTGCCTTCTTATCACATCACACATCCAATACCAAAACTTGGAGTGTCGGTGAAAAATATGAACCCATCATTCACTAAAGGAAGGGTCATTACATGAGCAGAAGTGAGCCTATTCATGGAAGACAGACTCACAAGCTTCAAACTAGATGAAGCATTCCCCTTTTTGAGTATACTTGGTGAGGGACAAGGTAGTCTTTCTAAAATTTGGGATGAAGCGATGGTAGTAACCCGTAGACCAAGGAAGCTATAGATCTCATGTATAGTCATCAGGGATTTCCACTCACATATAGACACGACCTTGCTAGGTTCAACAAAATCTTCCTACCAGATGAAGTGACCTAAAAACATGACCATGTCAAATCAAAAGTCACACTTGGACAACTTCACATAGAATTTATGTTCCTAAAGGACATCCAACACATAAAAAAGATGGGATATATGAGACTCACAATATTTATAAAAGATAAGAATGTCTTTGATGAAGAATACCATAAAATATTCAAGTAAAGGTTGGAAATCTTTATTCATTAGCTTCGTGAATACAACAAGAACATTAGTTTATCCAAGCGGAATAATGAGAAATTCATAATGCATATAGTGAATCCAGAAAGCCATCTTTGAAACATCTTCTCCTTGACCTTAAGTTGATGATAACCAGAGTGAAGGTCGATCTTTGAGAAGATGTGGGCATGACAAATCTAATCAAGGGGTAATTAAACTGGCTATGGTTTGGTTGAGCATATATAGTCGATGCAAATCCTCATTGAACCATATTTATTTTGAAAAAGACAAGTACACTCCTTGGAGATGGACTTGGGTGAATTATGCCCTTATCAAGAAGTTCCTATAGTTGTTTCTTAGGCTCACATAGCTTGGCGAAAACCATTCAGTATGGTTCTCAAGAGATGGGTGCAGTACCATGTACAAAATTAATAGAGAACTCAATTTCATGGGTGGGAGGAGACTAGGAAGTTCTTTAAGAAAGACATTAGATTAACCACCTACCACTTCAATTGAGTTGAGAGAATATGTATTGGGGTTCAATAAGGTCATAGTAGTAAGGTAGACTTTGAACCCTTTAGATATCAAGGATTGACAGAGATGAAAAGGTTTATGGCTCAATCTTTCCTACCAGGAATGGTAATGATAGGAGGATCATGTAGAGATATGATAATATCTTTTCAAATGGTAGTCAATAATGGCATGGTTATTATATAACTAATCCATCCCAAGAATAAGGTGAAATTCATCCATGTCAAGAAGAATGAAGTCAATTAAAAGTTTGTGATATCCATAATAGAGAGGGACATTTTCATCCATGTAATAAGAGGTGTAAATCCTTCCACTAGAGGTTGAGACATCAAGGCTATATCATAGTTCTTTCAATTTAAGGTCAAGTAACATTTAAGACTTTGTATGAAGGTATGAGTAGATCTAGACTCGAATAGGGCCACAATAAGGTGATCATAAAGGGTCTAAACACCTAGATCATAAAAACATGTGTAAGTTATTTGACCATCTTCTAATTATTTGTATTATTAAAAAAGTAACAATTTGGAATTAGAAATACCTTGAATGAAATGATTTCTATTTCAATTAGCTTCTTCAACATCAACAACAAAAACATAAGCTTGCCAATGTTCATATTGCTTACTCTTGTTGTCCCATGGAGGTGGAGGGTAGGGACAAGCTCCTTGGAAGTGTCCTTCTTCCTTATAGAAGTAGCACACATGCTTCTTGAATCTATATAGGCCAGGATGATTGGTTCCACAATTGGAGCACATCGGATCCACACCCTGCTCATTGTTGTCCCCAAAATTTTTACTTTTCCTTGGTAGTTGGTGGTTGTTGTTGTTGCCCCCTCCTTGACTTCAGTTATAGGCTCTACTTCCCTTTCTATGACTCCTGCCCCGACCCCTATTGTGGTTGTTGGGATAAGGTGTACCTTGGGGTCTTGTGCAGATGGTACTACATCAATAAACCCCATGTGGACTTGGGTTCTCTCCATGGACAAGGCTTGATCATAAGTCTCTTCAGAGGTGGTGGGGAGGGGAGCAAACACAAAGGCATGTATGGAGAAGTGCAAAATCAATGTTGTGTTAATAACTAGAGTATGCATGGTATCCATGAGGACACTCATTTGTTCCTCCCAATCTCACGATGCCATGATCTTAACAGCAACAATTTCATCAATCTCCTCTAACTCCGGTATGTCCCACTTTTCCTTGCCTTCGTCACCTAGTTTGGTGCATGAGGTACTGGCATGGGTGGCACGGGTCTTAGGAGACATTTACAAGGTGGATAATCATCATCATTAGGTAAAGATTTCAAGAAGATAGCTCAAAACTTAAGCATAAGAGTAGTGCATAATTATCACTTTATCATCACATTACTACTATTTAGGTTCACATTTTAGTTACAAACCATCCTCAATCTACCCAAAATAGAGAGATCATGAGAGTATAGTCTAGGAGAGAGTAATACATGAGATGACTACCTAATAACATCTAAACATGTGGCATAGGGTAGTCCTTAAAGAAGAGATGAGATGTTATAAGTCTCTCTAAGCTTTGGAAAAATGTACCTAATCTAGTCTTGGATCCATTTAGGGTACGTAGGTGTGTGGAGGAACCCCAACTAACAAAACTAGGTGGATTGGATGTGTTCACTAGCTAGAACCTCCATGGTTAGCACCATGCCTGCTACCTTAGTTTCACCATTGTAAATTTTGGTCCTCCCTAAGTTCTAATGATGTGTTATGCCCTAACATATATAGGGGCTCATGTATTTGGATCAGATACCATCTGTCATGGATCTAATTATTATCCTCATCGTACCCCCATTGACTATAGAGTCATTGGCAATCAAGTTTGGGCATTTTTATGTGAAACAACACAAGAACACACAATCATATATAAATTAGAGCAAGCTAGAATCCATCATATTAATTAGAACCATTAGGTCATTATGTAAAACATAATTCCATGAAGTAAACAAAATATACAAATTTGAAAGAAACTACAGTACTACATTGAGAGGATAAAATACCCCTTATCATTACTACAAAAACACCCATTATGATGATGATGTCATTTGGGTAGTATATTCTTCAAGAAGCAAGTCATTTGGCAGCATCAAATTATACAAAAAAAACCATGACACAATTTCAATGCAATTGCGAGGGAAACCTCTAAAAGATGAAATTTAACAAGTTTAAGAGTATAATATAATGTATGTTGGTAAGTAGGGTAATAATCATGAAAGATAGAAAGCATGAGGTAACCAAGTGTTTTCAAATGTACATTATATATGCATTTACCATTATACTACATTATTTCATCATAAGACCTTTATTTTATGATATCTTCCCATAAGAGTCCAAGAGGACAATCATGACACAGAGACAATAATTGGCCCTATTTCAACATGAGGGACCCAAATCGACCATAACCATTGGGTTAACCCTGTTTCCATACGTCTTGTTCTCCTTGAATTTCAAAAGGAAGCATGGAGCCTTATGCCCAAAACCCCATCAATTGGGTAAGGCACAAGGGATTGTATAATGGTTAATCTAAATTATTTATGAGGGTTTTGAATAACATATAATATAAAAATGCTAAGGAGGAATATCAAAAGAGTCACTTATCTCAAGCAAGTAATTATAGCCAAGCTTATACTCTCTAAATAACAACCAAGTCACATCAATTGATAGGGTCAAAGAGGATAAAAGTGTACCTATGGAAAGTGGGGGCGAAGATATGATTTTTGCACAAGATTCTCGAAGTGGATCCCCTCAAGGATAAACAAAGGAGAAATAGTGAGGGGAGTCCTAAATCAATGTAGATGTCATAAACATGTTACAAATCATATGGATGTTCTCATTGACCTAGGTCCTACATCATACAATCATTGTTCTATTCGAATCAACTTGTGAGCATTTATTCAACATAGTACCAATATCACAAAGGCACCATAGGTCTAGATATAACATCCTTATTTAGAATAGTGACAAGGTTAGTTCATCTCTGATTTGAATAAAACTGAGAAAGAAATTTGCATAAATTCATATTATAATAAAAGGTCACAAGCTAGGTGAATTAGATCAAATAAATGCACAAAAGTGAGTGCTTTAGATCTTATAAGGAAGATATAGCATATCGGTATAAGATCTTGGTCCAAAAAGATATAAATCACAAGATGAGTTCCTAATTTTGAAGTTCAATCATTTCATGATGACAAATTAGGCCCAAGTCATGCATATGATCAAGTTGCATCATTAGACCATATAAAAGAACCACCTTTAAGTCATGATAGGTTAAGATGACATTAGGGTGCATATAAATGGTCCAAGTTATTAGATCACATTCACAAAGGAGAGAAGTTATTGACTTTCATGGATATAGGGTTATATCTAATGGTTAGATAGAAATATATAATTAAGGGTACAAGTCACACATGATTAATGATCAAGGATCATATAACATTTTTTCACTAAAATTTTGATAGATCATGAAAAAATAAGTAGAGTTTATAACATCATTAGTATGATGACATTTTTCTAGTCCAAATGATATAGAATATCAAGGTATTTGGCTAAGAAACTAAGAAGATAAGTGTTTTTTAATCTTAGTGTATTAAAAGAGGATTTGGGGGGGTTAAACTTGATTGGGCCAACAGAAAGAGGGACTTGGCCCACTCCCCATGGAAGGCAGTGGGTGCGTGTGTTGGGTAGGACATGGGTACCTCAAACACATAGTCTACAACCATGGAAAAAAGTCAAGAGGCATGTGTGCATGGTGAACGACGCTTGTGGGACGTTGGGTGTAGTGATGAGAGGTTCATCATAGTTGAGAGTGTGGGTAGGAGATGACAAATGACTATTGTTTGCTCATCATCTTCTACCCTAGTCTAGGGCTACCCATCCCGACATGGTGGTTGTGGCTACCGAAGGGGGGAATCTAGGAGTGTGATCGCACTCAAGAAAGATGAGAAAAATGAAGAAAACAATTTGGCAAAACCAAGGAGGGGTATAACCTGAATGGAGGTCAGAAGGGGTAGTTAGGGTTTGAAAAACTCCATGGACAAAGGAGGTGAGTACAACCTAACCTCACCCTACCTAGAGGTTTGATGTGCCTGATTGGTCTCAACTGCGGGTCAAGCGGGCTAACGTGGTACTATTAGCTGTGTGCACAAGTCTTAAAATTTATAAATCGAGAACTACCCCACAAATATTGAGTGTGTGTAGTATGTTTGAGATCATCCAAGGAGAAGGGTATATCTAATTACACAAATATACAGTGTATGTTTGAAACGACCGATTCAAAGAGCAAAGCTGTCTAGGGTTGTCCGTCTAGGGTTTGCTCTCCGCCTGGCGGCGCCGCCTGCTCCACGCCTCGGCTAGGCACCCCGCCTACCGGGGGCCACCTCTCACGGGTTTCGACAAGATGTTGTCGTCTCCGTTCTCTAGAAGGATCACGCGCCAGAGTGTTCAGGCCATGAGGGCCCAGCAAGCGGTCCAAGATAGACACCATGGGTTTGCGGCGCTCGCCACCCCGATTGATAAGATCATCCAAGATGTTAGGACTGTCATGGGATCGCCAACGCATCGCCTATCAGAGGCTGATCTGCAGACCGCTCTGGATGCTCTTGATGAGGGGCCACAGAACCCTAACAATCCTACGATGGAGTTAGATTGCGCGAGACGGAACCACGCTGAAGATCCTGAGGTCTTGAATGATGGCCAATCTGCCGATGCCCCTCCCTCGATCCAAGATAGGGCTCCGCCGGTTTATGAGAGTTCTACTAACCAGGAAGCTGCACCTGTCCGTCTTGGAGGGAATCTTGGAGGCCATAGCACGGTGCGTCCTCATGCCGTGGAGACGAACCTGAGGAGTCAAGACGACAGGAGGATCGAGCATAGAAGATACCAGCCTCGTCCACTCAATCAGCCTGTGAGAGATACTTCACGACAGCCTTGGATGATGAACATCCCTATAGACACTTGTTATCGTTGTCTTAGCAAAGGACACTGGCAGTATCAATGTCAACGTGCCGTCGTCTGCTACAAGTGCCATGCTCCAGGCCATGTAGCAAGAAGATGCACTGTCAGACCTAATACTCCCGCGCCTGATATTCGCTCCCTTACCGAGTTCCCGGCGATGCGACCTGTCGTCCCTGCCCGTGGTGGACAGGTGCATATCCCCAAACGCATAGCCGTTGATCTGGGACCGGACTCGAGCGGTGGAAGTATCTTGGCCGTCACGATTACCATGGGAGGAGCTTTGTCTAGAGCTCAAGAAGCGGAGGCCGCAAGCTACTGATATCTACCGACACTCCAAGAGGAAAGATGTTGCCTTTTTTGCTACGTAGGAGGAAGCACGTCAGGCTAGCGCTGCTCCATCTTTTGTAGTTAAAGATATGAACAGTAATCTGAAGTCTTTGGAAGAAGGTGAGTTCTGCTCCCAGAAACAGGCCGTTTGGTTTTGGATCGCGAACCTTCCGATCGTCTGCCGAGATGATGATGCCATAGATAGCATAGTGAATAGCTTTGGGAAGCTTATCGTTGTCTCTGGATGGATTAGAAACCCCGATGACATCTCAGGCATATTGGTGCTCGTGGAGACGTTCAATGAGGACATCCCACAATTTGTTTCTCTGACTTATGGGGATAGGAGATCTGATGTGCACTTGCACATTGTTGCCCGAGGGAAACCTGGTTCCAATCTTTTCTCTAGAATGGAGATAGGGGAAGATCTATGCATCCCTATGGAAGCGTTTGCTACACAGCAATCTGATGATACAGATTTTCCGTTGAAGGATACGACAAACCCTGTAGTGGTTCCACCTGCAGATATACCCGTGATTGAAGCCCACAGTCATGAGGTTTTGGAGCCCCTACCAGTCGTAGTTCCACAGCTGCAGGATAGCAACAGACCTAGTACGTTCATTTTCGATGATGAAGGCAACAGGAGGCCGCTTCTTCAGCAAAGTCTTACTGATTTTATCCCTTCAAAGGAGCAGCTCTACAACCCACGGTGTAAGAGGAGCACCCTACATCCCTCGACTAGTGGACAACACGAGAACGACGCAAACCTCACCCTGGTTTCTGCTCAGCCTGTCGGTCACAGAAGCTATGTACATCGGAGGAGGCTTTCGGATGGACAGACCCCTTTTTCTGATGATGAATGGGATATTGAAGGTCGAGAGCGCTTCTAGCTGAAGGCGGCGTCTTTATGAGAGCTTGTCTCTAACCTAATGGATTCAAACTTTCTGTTCTGGAATATTAGAGGTGCGGCCAACAATAAGACCAGGAGAGTGCTTGGTAGGTTATGTAGAAGACATAAACCCATGATAGTTTGCTTGTTCGAGCCTTTCTTACATGCTGTTTCTATTGATGAGCTGCTAGATATCGTGAGATTAGATTGGTCTGCTGACAAAGAAGAGGAGGCTGGTAAAATTTGGCTTTATGCAGATAGATCGCTAAACCCGACTGTGATGAGGAGGCACAATCAGCACATCACGATTAAGCTCAGGGTTGCTGACGGCTTGGAGTTCTACGTTACTGTAGTTTATGCGAGTTGTAGTGCTTCTTAGAGAAGGATTTTATGGGAGGATTTGGCTGATCTGTCCGGACTTATTGGGGATGCTTGCTGGCTCGTAGCGGGTGATTTCAACATCATCAAGCATAACTCCGAGAAGAGGGGTGGGCTTGACAGACCTTATCAGGAGATCCTGGATTTCAATTCCTTTATACATGACGTGAGCTTGAGAGAGGCTCATTTTCTTGGCAGCAAGTACACCTGGGTTAACAAACAATACAATACCCCCACCATCTGGGAGAGGCTCGATAGAATCATGCTTAGTGATTCATGGGGTCTGAAGAGACCTAATGCGACTGCCTCTCACCTCACGAGGTATCGGGTTTCTGATCATTGTCTGATTTTGTACCTTCCCGGAGGCTCGAGGATGATTAATAGTAGAAGACCTTTTTCTTTCTCACAGGCCTGGCTTGATCACGTAGAATGTCGGCAAATCATTGATGATATTTGGGCACAGGATTTCACTGGCTCTCCTTCTTTTATCTTCTATGTCAAGTTAAAGATGGTTAGAGCTGCTCTGAAGTCTTGGAGCAGAGTTACCTTCGGTGACATTAGCCAGCGTATTAAAGACCTTGAGGATGTGCTATACACGACACCGATAGCATTTGATGAGAATCCCTCCCAGCTTAATGAGATGAATCTTAGGTCTACTGAGACTGAGCTCCAACACCTTCTTGATCTTGAGGATAAGGTTTGGAGAGAACGCTCCCGCATTGACTGGATTCAAGATGGCGAGAGGAACACCAAATTCTATCATGCAGTAGTGAGATCGAGGAGAAAGTTCAACCGTGTTGCTCACCTTCAGCTCAGTGATGGAACGAGGATTGAGGATCCGATGGTCATTGCCCATCATGCTGCTGCCCATTACGAAGATTTCTACAAGGAGGATTCTCATTATGATGACGCTCTGCTGGATCATTTGTTGACGTCAATCCCTGACCTGATCTCCCTCGATGATAATGCTTCCTTGACGGCCATTCCAAATGAGGAGGAGGTGTGTTTGGCTCTGGATCAGATGGATAGACACTCTGCACCTGGACCGGATGGGTTCACGGTGCATTTCTTCAGTCATCTCTGGGACACGATAAAGGCCGACTTCATGAAGATGATGCAATCTTTATTCAGTGGGCACTCCTGTCACCGTAGTCTGTTTTTCTACAAAATCCTTCTTATTCCCAAGATTGAGAATCCTTCTAACATTGGTAAGGATTTTCGACCTATTTCTATTGAGAATGTGGCACTACGCATTTTGGCCAGAGTCACTAGCAATCGCATGAAGAGTCTTATGCCTAGAGTCATTTCTGATAACCAAGCGGCTTACGTCCAAGGGAGAGAGATTACGCACCACATTAGGTTGGCTAAAGAGCTGATTCATGACATCTATCAAGGTGACGGTTTCCCCAATTTGTTGGTGAAGATTGATATGTCTAAGGCATTTGATCGCATCAACTGGGAGGTCCTCAAGAAGATCATGTTGAGTTTTGGTTTCTCGGAAGGCTTCATATGCACTGTGCTGTGTTTTTACACAGACACCTGGGCTACAGTCTCTATTGGAGATGAATCAGCTGGTTTCTTCCCTATGAAGCGGGGACTGAAGAAGGGTAACGCCATCTCTCCTTTCTTGTTCATCATCTTCGAAGAGATGCTCTCTAGACATATTCTTAGAGTGGATCGTCAGACGCACCTTGCAAGGTTTATTACACGTGGCCATGGCACTGCTCCTTTACATCTGCTCTATGCAGACAATATTATGCTCTTCCTCAATGCTGAACCGTCCACGTTGGCTACTGTTAAACAAATCCTTATGGACTATGAGCTAGATACGGCACAGCTGGTCAATCACAGCAAATCACAGTGTGTTGTGGGTAGTAAATGTGTTGTGACCTCTAGTGATGTTGCTGCGTCCCTTGATATTGATAGTACTGCGGAGACGCTCACTTACCTTGGTGTCCCGATCAAGTTTGGTAGAAGCACGCTGAATGACTTTGATTACCTGATCCAGAAGATTAACCAGAAGATTGCTTCATGGAAGTCGAGGCTCCTTTCCTTCGCCGGCCGTAAGATGTTGATCGCTCACGTCCTCTCGTCCACCATAGTGTACACAGCTGCTGCCATTGGTATTCCCCGAGGGACGACTGATCAGATAGATTGCATGCTCAAGAGATTTCTCTGGGCGGATCGGGACAACAACCATAAGAAAGTTTGGGTTAGCTGTTCCAAGGTGGCCAAGCCGCTTGAGCAGGGGGTCTGAACTTACCGAATATTCATATCATCGTCGACGCCTTTGTTGCTAAAGCTTGTTGGGAGCTCATTGCTATGGATTCGTTGTGGGCCAGATTCTGTAATGCTAAATACTCCAATCGAGCTCCTAGCAGGGTGGCCAATTATCCTAGCCATGTCCAATACATATCTACGACCTCTCCCTACTGGAAACAAGTGTGGGACGGCTTCCCCTCCGTGGTCCCGTGGTGTAGGTAGATTGTTGGAAGAGGGATGATCCCATTCTGGGACGCTCTCTCGTGCGAGGATAGGATGTTTGATTATGCGAAGCTTCACAGTGACAGAAACCACGCCTTTTACATCCGCGACTTCTGGATTGATGATGACGGGTGGGACTGGGTGGCTCTCGGTCATGTCCTAACAGATGCATGCATTGAACTGATAAAGAAGGCAAGGCAGAAGATTACTGATGATGAGGACAGGATTGTGTGGAGTCCTGAGCGGATGGGTGCGCTTACGACCAGATCAGCAAAGAAAATCCTCACTGCCGTTAACGCTTCCTCCTCGTGTACCTACAGCAAGATCTGGTGTATTGATGCCCCAAAGGAGTGTGCCTTTATTTGGAAGATGATGAATCACACAGTTCCAATGGATGAGAACATCAGTAGATGCCATATTCAGTTGTCTTCTAGATGTGAGTGCTGCAATGAGTGCTACACGGAGGACACCAATCATGTTGTTTTTCTTGGACAGATGGCATCTAGCTTCTGGGATGTCTTCGAGTCCATTACGGACCTCTCGAGGCCGCTGAACAAAGGCGAGCTGGTGACCCTTTGCTCCAAAGGTAGATCCGGAGACGTGCTTACTTGGTTAGCGGCCTATATGGCGACCCTCATCCCATACTACTTGTGGAAGTGGAGATGCAGAGCTAGATTTGATGGTATAGACAGACCTATTGAGGATGAGATCCGTTCGATGACTGACCAGCTGAATGCCATGCTTAAGAAGAAAACCTTTCGTGCTTTCGCAAACCCTGAGGTGCATCACAGACTTAATGAGTATGGTGTGGCCGACCCCAGTTATCAGATCAATGAGATTGCTCTTCTGAGATGGAACAAGCTGGATATTCACAGCCTTAAGCTCAATGTATCGGTTGGGAAAGATAGAGATCCACTTGGTAGCAGAAGATGGTGGATGGCCAGTGTTATTAGAAACCACCATGCGAAAGTTTGTCAAGTTACTAGAACTTGTCTTACGGCTGAAGACCGGGACAACACTTTGCTTCAAGCTATTGTGGTTAGTCTCAGATTTGCGGAGATTCAGGATTTGAAGATTACGACCATTGAGGTTGACAATGCACAACTCTTCAATCTTATGTGGGGCACGCATCCTATCCCTTGGAGGATAGAATCGGTTGTGAAGGAGATCAGAAGATACATTGAGGAGGAAGATATTTTGGGATCCCTTGTGCACAGGTCTCTTAACTCGATACCCAGGGTCTTTGGAAAATGGGGTGGCCATCACTATGACCCAATAGTGATCTCTGATCCGAGAAGATTGCCCACTAGGATTAGGGGTATGCTTAACCTTGAGAAGAACGAGACCCCTTATGTGGTGTTGAGATATACTTGATTGACCTTTAGTTTGTGATGTGGGTGTGTGTTCTGTGTGCCCTTGGGGGGTTGTTTTTGTTTTGTTCGGGCTACCACCTGCATCTTATAAGCAGGAGTTGTACTTTTTTTTGACCTTTGTGCTCACACGAGGAGGGTGGGGTGAATAGATGACCTCTTGGCTTAATTAAAAAAAATTGCAAGCATGATAATCTTCAACAATCTAGGTCAATTTATTAAGATTGGTTTGGTTTTAAGTTAATGTATTTTGTAGAATTAAAGAAACATGAAACACTAATCTCTTAAAGAGAGTTTTAGATCATATTTAAAGGATCTTGGTTATGGTATTTCACTTCCAAATCATTACTCACACAAAACCACGGAAATTAACATGCTAATTAACATGCAAAGGAGGCCGATGTCATCATACACCTTCGGATGATATGAAACAATTCTAATCTCCACATAGTACTCCCATATGCAAAAATTTGAACTGCAACCTTAGACCCTCAATGCAATCCTAGCCACTCCCATGTCTAGGATAAATTGCCAAGATATCTACTCCTTACTTCTCTACATATCTATCCAGATCACATAAAGAAGCATAATATATGTAAGAAAGATGGCCAGTAGTGCATACAAGCAATTAAACACCATAGGTTATCTTAGAGCAGCAAATTAACTAGTATTAACTAAGAGATCTGAGTTCACATGAGAAATGTCGTAAGAGATACTCTCCCACGCCCTACAATTGAAATCTACTCATTCTTGGTGATGAAACACAAGCACATACTTTGAAGTTAAACATGACTAGAGGATAAAAGAACAAGGAAAACCAAGGTAAGAAGAAGAACAAGGTCGAACTTCAGCTTGGAGACAAATTCAGCCCAAGTTGTTGATTCTTCTCCAACAAACTTCTCTCACAAGAGATCTGAATGAGGTGGAGAAGCTTACACCACAATCCTTGAAGAAGAATGGAGGTTCTTTCCCGAGTAACCACTTCTTCCTCTCCAAAATTGCCCTCCCTTTGCTTTGGATTGTTTTCTAGTCAAAGACTATTTCAACATGATGAGAGATAACCATCCCATAAGTGAGTTTTCGTATTTGAAATGAGGGATGATTGTTTTGTGAAACTAAATATATTGATTGGGACACACCATGTTTGAGAACTACACAACATGTCTCCGTCTATAACTTATGCGTAAATTGCTTTGTTTGAGGATTACACAGTGTGTTGTCCGAGAGACACGATGTGTAGTTGCAAGCTAGTGAAGTCTAGATTTGAATCTTATTGGGTTGGACACAACATGTCTAATAAACACACATTGTGTAACTCTATAAAACTTCTGAGCATATCTTTTGATCAATGTGGCATACTGTACAGTTGAAGGGACAAACTGTTGCTCTTTAGTGGGAAATGAGATCATCTGTAATCTTACATGCCATGTATTAATTGACATATGCTTTGTTTCCTTCAAAATATTTAAGAAAATCTCAATAAAGTATGCAATCTCTTGGGGAATCTAACTAAGGTTATATTTTGGTTGGATTGGCCCCATTTTCTCATCATAGTAAAAAACATGAAACAAGTAAAACAACTAAAAAGGGTGGGAAATCAAGTATGATTAGAGACAAAATGAGATCAATTTGGATTTAAAGTATGTGCAAAAGTGGATGAAAAGTCTATATAAAATGTGCATATCAAATCCCCCTAAGCTTGAATGATTATTTGTCCTCAATAAAAAAGAGCATAGAAATATAAATGCAGAAAGTGTCAAGTACATGCACCCATCAAATGAAATGGCAAGAGGAATGAAACCAATCCAACCTTAATGGATGATTTATGCTTTTTAGCCATGAATTCATGTAAAACACCCAAGATAGAAATTTAATTCAGTAAGAGTGGTAATGATCTAGATGAAACCATCAACAAAATAACACTAAGTAGAATTTAGATGACTAAGACAAACAACTAGTGAATATGCAACCTAACACTCCCAATAATTAAGGATGTAAAATATGAAATCCAAGCTATCATGAACAATTTAGTAGCACTCTTTGTGTTTCTAAAATGAATGTGGTAATGAGATGTGGTATCCGGCATTCGACAGCTAAAATAGACTTATGCGCATGTGGAATGTTGGTTGGGGTACTTTACCCTCTTTTAAGATGTAGCACCTAATCATCATGGCCAGATGGGACTTACACTAGGTGAGCATGATACATGGGTGGTTTATCCATCATTTCATAAGGTATATGTGTGACTTCTGAAAAACAACTAAGATTTTCACAAATGAGTCGGGTTGAGCTTAAGAATTGCACGACCTTGAACTAATGTTCTTTCCCTAAAACATAGGAGAGTTCACTAGATTGCACAATCAACTGTATTTCATGCATTTATTTTAAATAATAATTGAAATGGTTGTTGTAAACATGCTAAAAGCTTGGAAAAGGCATGCTAATAATGTTGTGGTGTCATCTAATCCAAAAAGATTGAACCATTACATGTATTTGACAATCAAGAGTGTGAAAGGTGAGAATTCAGGTTAGAAGCATAAATCAAATTTTAAATGTTTGTTGTTGGTCAAGGGTTTCATTTAATTGGTCCATGACTTGTACAATTTTCTTCAAATACTATTTCTCCAATTGAAATAGGACAAATAGTCCATCTTAGAGGGACATCAATCCAGACACAATGAAAAAGGCATCAGATCATACTGGATATTTTCCACAACTAAAACATAAACTAGAATAAAAACATGAAACATACGATGAAAAGAAACTACGAAAGAAACTACAACTACACTACATGTCGGTTCCCCCCCATAATCTTACAATTTGTAGTGTCCTCACTACATCAATTAAACTCAAGTAGGTAGCATCTGGGCACCTGCCTTGGTGAATCAGAGTGAAGGGCCAATGCCCTCATCTCCAGTTGTAAAATTATGGATGAGAAGATCATCATCACAAATGTATGTAGTAGGCATCTCAAGCTGTGGTGGTGGAGGAGGCAGGGTATAATGGTGTAGCACCCCGATTTTTCTTATCACATGAGCGGAAGTTGATTTTTTTTTCTAAATGGGGAGTGTTACTAACATGATATGTGTTACAATAATGACAGATGAAAACCAACACAAACTAGTGTATAAAAGCATTCTCATAAATTCTTGGGAAGGAAACTCAGTTACATCATCATATACAAACGAAATTTAATACCATGTGCTACTTTATACAAACTCATCTCAAATCTGGGACTGTATAGATGGCGCCCCCACCAAGAAAACCTCCTAAAGCTTTTGGTGCATCATCGTGTCATCATTATCTCCTACAGTGTAGTATCTGCAGACATCTCATCCCCAGCCATACACAAAGGGAAACCTAGGTTAGAGTAAGTGGCATTGAACTTCTAATAAGATAATTATGAATATATTATAACTAAAAGTTGAACTAATAAATGAAAGTTGTAAACTTATATTGAATCGATGTGTATTTTATTTATGTCATTTATCTGATATGTGGCCACCATTATACGATAAGTCCTCCTGAATTGGCATATCTACGCCCTGAATTGGCACTGAAGTACCCTGAGTTGGCACTACATGCCTCTGAATTACACCGATGTGTCTCTGAATTGGTGTAACTTTGCCCTGCTTGGTACCAAAGTACCTCTGAATTGGAGTAAACACTCCTCTGAATTGGCAACATATGCCTCTTAATCATCCCGGGACTAACTGAATGAGGACTTATCATATAATGTCTTATGTGAAGGTTCTAACTTAATTATCTTAAGTCTAAACTTACTTAATTCTTAATCTGAACTAAAAATGAATACTAATAACTGAACTTTATTGAATTGTGAATCTAAACTTATCCTATACTAAAATTGAATACTGATAACTGAGTTCTAAATAAAAATATGAACCTGAATACAATCTGAATATCTCAGAAGATTTGTTTGGCTTACTTGTTGCCTTGAAATTATCCTAATAAGAATTAAAATCTTATTCAACTAAACTGAATTTGTAATCTAAATTTAAATCTTTCCCTTAAATTTTGAATCAAATCTAAATCTGAGTTCTGAATATAAATCCAAATATGTATATTAATTATTGAATAACTAAAATTAGGTTTGAGACTCTTATAAGGTATGTGGATCTAATTTATAATTACTCACAATGAGTAATCTAAATTTCCAAAACTGAAATCTAGATCCTTGTTGTATGAGAAAGTCTTAATCTAAAACTCTTATTTAATAGATCACTCAATTAAAATCTGAATTTAGATATATGACATGTTTCTAAAGGCTTGAGAAATAAACTAAACTAAATAATAAGTACTAAGTATCTGAAAGTAGTTAAAATGTATGATCTAATATCCTCACCAAATAACTTCAACTGAATAATGTCTAGATAATAAAATTCACTATTGGATATGAGATAATCATTAATGACTAAATGTCTGAAAGAAACTCAATCTCTAAGTTAATTTTGCATATAGGTAGGTTGAATCATAATAAAAATGAAATTCAATGGACATGGTCGACTTTCCTTGTGTGATAAGATCTTAAATGTAGTCTGGATTCCTTTTCCCATAACTTAATCACCTGGACATCAACAAATGTCTATAAGTCCATGCATATTTCCCTTCTTTATTTCTAATTCTCAAACCCCATTTTCCTAACCTTGTATACCAAATTAGGAGTCTATTTTTGACTAAAACAAACTTTGATGCAACATGCTCTTGAATTTATAAACATTAAATCATACCAAAGTCACGCATTATATAGCATACCTACATGAAACATTAATATAAATTAAAAAAACATCTTATGCTCTAATATATGGGTATACACATTATATATTGAGAGTAAACCTCAAACATACTCGCATATATTTCTTTTACTATTTTTGTTATAAAATCAACTGAAAATATAATTAAAATCATTTCCAATATTAAATAGGCAAATAAAATATATGTTGTCTCACAAATAGTCATAAATCATCTTACATAATGGCCACTTAGGTCCAAAAATACATACTAATATAATAACACAACAAACTCCATCAAATCTCCATAAAAATAATTATATAGTGTATTAAGGTCTTGTATAAAAATATCATATCGTTTCATAATCAAATCATGGGTGAAATATCCAAAATGCCCTTATTAGGGTTTACATCAAAAATACTATTCAAATACCAAATCTGAAAGATCAAGCTTTAGAATCATGTTTACCACATCAAAAAATACTTACTGTAATTTTTTTGTAAATCTATGAAGTCATTTGCTATTTTTAATGCACAACACATTGAAATCTCATAACTTTTAGTAATCCAATTATGATAAATATCAAACATCAAAAACACCCCTCAAAACTATTTTTTTTTAAATGATATACATCATAGGATTTCCATAGATACCTTGTTTTCTAAAAACTAAGCTCCATATCCAAAGATATGAATTTTCAAAGTTACCTTAGATTACATTGATCTCAGTCATTACTTTAAGATCCAGTGGACTAGATTGTTTCTTCTCCAAATGATATAGACGCCTCTCAGGCCTTCCACCCGCTTTGACACATGCATAGGAGATGTGTCTCCCCTATTTCATGCCCAAAAGAGGGCTCCGCCATGAGCATCTTCTCCAATGAGCAACATCTCGGCCAACCCTACCACACATCTTCCAAGAACCGCCAGCAACAACTTCATCTCAGCCTCCTTCACATTGGTGGCCCAGTAAGAACTGAAGCTTGACTTTGTGCCCCTCCTCTCATAGTGACATGAACAAGGATCAAAATCCCCTGTTTCCACACCAGAGCGGCGTGTAGCCAGCTGACCTCCTCTCTGTCGAGCCGTCGAGAGGGCCCTAGCTGATCCATATCGCCATCCATCACCATGTATCTTCTCTGATTCAAACTGTTGCTTGGCGGCTTCATCACATGATATGAGGGGCGCCATGTTGACCCCAAATCAGCCCCACCTAGCTATGCCGCCCATGCCCACACCTCCGGTTCATCCTCTATTTCTCTCAAAGCATGCTAAAACCCTAGAACTGAGATCGTAAGTCTACCCTTTTCAAGAAATTGCACCTCCTCTTTCTCCATGGATCTCGGGTGAGGTCCCCCTCTTCGGACTCCCTGTTTGGGTCCTATAAAACAAAGGTGCTTGTCGTTTGGTCCGTGAACTGGAGTTCCTTCTTTTTCTTTATTTTTTATTTTTCATAAAAGTCCAGATCACAAAAATATCTATATAGTCTACATATTGCATCTGTTTGGTACCAAATTTTGGTATCAGAAGTATATTTTCATTATCTTTTCATGGGCAAATTATTAGTCCAAAATTCATCAGGAAGACCCACCAAATTTATCTTTTAATCAAATATTAGATTAATACAAATTTAATTATCTAGGCCACTAGGCTGATCAAATTTATCTAAAATTTCTCCCTCATTCTTATATTATAATTATCAATCTATTAATAATATTTCGAGTATATCACTACTACATTTTTGGCCAGTAACGTCGCTGCCGATAGCATCATTTTTATTAGAATAACTGACCCAATAGACTATTGCATCGATTTTATCATAAAAACCGACCTTACAGGTTTCCCGCGGAAAAAATTCACGCAATTTTGGCTTCGCGCCTCGAACTATAGCATCGGTTTTTCCAAAAAAAACCGATGCTATAAGGTCAAACAAAAACACGGGCACCGCTTTGGAACTCTAGGGTCAGTTTTTTATGGATAACCGACCTTATAGATACTGACCTCTAGAGTCGGTTTTTTCAAATACCCGACCTTATAGATGGTTTACGAAAATTCGGGCACCACTTAGGCTTTAGCGTCGGTTTTCTGGAATAACCGACCCTATAGACCTGACTTCTAGCATCGATTTTGTCAGTTAACTGACGCCAAAGGTCGGGTTGTTACCAAAGCGCGTGACTAGACCCTATCGACTTATGTTTCATTTCATTTTTCTCAAAAGAATATCTGTTCTGACACCGCCATTTGCCACTGCTTCTCATGACCTCTCACAACCATCTCCTTGTCCGAAAAGAGGCAAACTAGTGCCATTTTCTTTAGACGACGACGCCCAAGCTTCTTACCATCATCTCCGACGACGACGACGCTCATTACCACCATCTCCGGCGCTGTTTCCTTGGACGA
Organism: Alisma plantago-aquatica; assembly: GCA_963693085.1. NCBI lineage: Eukaryota > Viridiplantae > Streptophyta > Magnoliopsida > Alismatales > Alismataceae > Alisma > Alisma plantago-aquatica. The sequence goes on along the minus strand of OY856415.1, from coordinate 34,830,618 downwards.
TGACGATGACGTTGCATCTCTCTCCAGTGCTTTCTTCCTTGAAAGGCGATGACGTCTTAGGCATTGCAAAGGCCGTGCGTATCTCTCTCAGGTTCTTTTCTCGCACAAGCTCCCTCACCGAACGATTTTTCTCAAGGTATTTCTCTCTGCCGCCTCATCACTCCTCCGTTTACGTTTACTTTCAAGCAACTGACCAGGTAACACGGCCGTGCTGGGCAACACGGTCGTGTTAGGGGCAGTAACAAATTAAAAATTGACAAATTTTGATGATTCTGCAACTCAGCCAACACGGCCGTGTTGGGCAGCACGGCTGTGTTGTTTGCACGGCCGTACTGCCCAACACGGCCGTGTTGGCTGAGTTGTAGAACCATCAAAATTTGTCAATTTTTAATTTGTTACTGCCCAACACGGCCGTGCTGGCTGTGTTGCAGAATCATCAAAATTTGTCAATTTATAATTTGTTACTGCTCCTATAAATTGATATATACTGACCCCTAATTAATACATTATAACAGAATTGAATTGTGCATTTGTATTGTTGCAGGTGCTATTGACTTGTTATTGACTTGCATATATTTCTTCTTCAGCTTACAAGTGAGGTATAATATTCTCACTCTCCCAATGTGCCATTTTATTTGACTAGTAAATCAACCAATAATAAAAATATGTATTCATTCATATCTACATTTTGTTATCAATCATACATTCTAGAAATATGAGGGTAGATATTGTGTATTCTCAGATTGACACTTTAGGGTTTATATATGAGATCATCGATGCATGATGTTTAACTTAATATATAAATATGACAATAATACATTTATGCATGTATCAACTTAGAAACTCGTTCAAAATTTACTCATAGGAGTAAATTTTGGATAGTCCCCGGTTTCGGACTATTTTTGGATATTTAATCTCACTTAGGATGTAACTGTATAATGTATGTTTAGTTTTGAAGAAACTTTTAGTAGTATTTCCTCATTTGTTCTCTGGGTACATATGTGAGTGGTTATTTATCATTTACATCGGTGTACTCGGAGAACTTAGGAGAAATGCTGCTGAAATTTTCTTCAAAACTAAACATACATTATACAGTTACTAGTGAGATTAAATATTCAAAAATGGGATAGGTGGTACACTTTAGTATAAAAGTAATTAACTTCCTATCAATAAAAACTTACAGCTTATAGTATCAATATTAAATGCTTAGTTTTATAATTAATTTTTAATGTGATATAGAAAATGGATCGAAATTGGATGTCTATCAAGAACCGTTGTAGTCCAGAGTTTGCCAAAGGTCTTGATGAATTTATCAGATTTGCTGAGGAACATAAGAAACTACCTACAGATAGGTTCTATTGTCCATGTAGACATTGTGGTAACAATTTGAAAGTTGATACTGCTGAGGAAATTAAGAATCATGTCATATGCAATGGGATCATACAAGGTTATAATGAGTGGTTTTGGCATGGAGAGAAAATTAATAATGGATCAGAAAATGTCGATACTAATAGTTGTGGCATAGAAGATATATATAATGATGATAATTTCAATGATGAACCGATTCAGAATGACCCGATTCAGGATGATATGGTTGATGAGATGCTACATAGTTGTCGGGACAATGTCGATCCACCTTCTTTATTTGCAAACATTATCCATGATGCTGAAAAACCTTTATATAAGGCTTGTACTAAGTTCATGAGGTTGAGTGTTGTGATGCGATTATATACTCTTAAAGCTCAAAACCGGTGGAGCGATAAGAGTTTCACTTCACTATTGTCTTTGTTAAAGGAAATTATTCCTGAAGGCAACGAGCTTCCAATTTCAACATATCAAGCAAAGAAAATAATGTGCCCAATGGGAATGGAGGCTAAGAAGATTCATGCATGTCCAAATGATTGTGTGTTATTTCAGAAGGACTATAGTAATTTAATAAATTGTCCAAAATGTGGTGCGTCAAGGTATAAGACCACAAATTCAGCTAAGGCTAAAAATGGCTCTCCTGTCAAGGTGATGTGATATCTACCAATAATACCACGATTTCAACGCTTATTTGCTAATACAGAAGATGCGCGCAATTTGTCTTGGCATGGGGAGTTAAAGGCCAATGATGATGGCTTCCTATGACATGCATCTGATTCACCACAATGGAAGAAAATTGATTTAGTATACCCTCAATTTGGTAAAGAACCAAGAAACTTAAGACTTGGACTCTGTACAGATGGAATGAATCCCTATGGTACATTAAGCAGCCAACATAGCACGTGGCCTGTTATGATTGTTATATACAATCTTCCTCCTTGGTTGTGTATGAAAAACAAGTATGTCATGTTGTCAATATTGATATAAGGGCCCAAGCAACCTGGAAATGATATTGATGTTTACCTTCAACCTCTAATAGATGACCTAATGAAACTATGGGAAGAAGGTATTATGACATATGATGCTTCACGTAAAGAGACCTTCAGTTTGCGTGCTATGTTGTTTTGTACGATTAATGACTATCCAGCTTATGGAAATTTGTCTGGATATAGCATAAAAGGTTACAAAGCATGTCCTATTTGTGAGGAAAATACTAATTCAATCAGACTGAAACATGGTGGTAAAATCGTATATCTTGGTCATTGGAGATTTCTCCCACCATTGCATCCTTATCGAAGGCAACACAAAACCTTTAATGGGTCAACTGAGAAACGAAGTGCTCCTAAACCTATACCAGGAAATGTTGTATATGATAGGGTGAAACATATTGTTAATGAATTTGGAAAGAGTTCAAGTAGTCATACACTCACATGTGACAAATCTCTATACAAGAAGAGGTCAATATTCTGGGATCTTCCTTATTGGAGATCTTTGGCAATTAGACACTACATTGACATCATGCATGTTGAAAAAAATATTTGTGATAGCATCATCGGTACGCTATGGAACATACCAGGAAAGAATAAAGATGGCATCAAATCTAGAAAAGATTTAGAATTAATGGGTATAAGAAAAGAATTATCAGTGGAGATCAGGGGTCGCCGCACATATTTACCACCAGCTTGTTACACTTTGTCAAAGAAGGAGAAAAAGACTTTCTGTGAGTACTTGTATAATTTTAAGGTTCCACAAAGATACTCTTCTAATATTCGTAGATTGGTATCAATGAAGGATCTGAAACTGATAGGTCTCAAATCTCATGATTGTCACACCTTAATGCAACAAATTTTACATGTGGCTATTCAATCTATATTGCCGAAGCATGTAAGGTTTGCAATCACAAGACTCTATTTCTTCTTCAATGAAATATGCAACAAAGTGATACATCCTGATACTCTTGATAAATTACAGAAAGATGTAATTGTTACCATGTGTCAGCTTGAAATGTACTTTCCTCCATTTTTTGATATCATGGTTCATCTTGTAGTACATATTACAAGGGAGGTGAAGATGTTGGGTCCAATTTTCTTACACTGGATGTATCCATTTGAACGCTACATGAGTGTTTTTAAAGGTGATGTTCGGAATCATTATCGTCCTGAAGGGAGTATTGTTGAGGGTTACGTGGCTAGGGAGGTGATGGACTTTTGCAATGATTTTTTGAATTGCAATGAAACTTCTAGCGATCTAAAAAATTCCCATCACACTGAATCTTATTGTGGAAAAGGAACTCTGGGAGGATGAGTGAAAGGAATCATTCATGAGTTGTGGGAACAAGTGCATTTGTATATTTTACACAACATTGATGAAGTTAGTAGCTACATCACAGAACACAATGATCTTATCAAGAGAAATCATCCGTGATCCAGTTCAATGTGGCTTGTAAGAGAGCATAATCGAACATTTATTAGGTGGTTTGAAGAGAAAGTATTTAATCAACTATCTGAATCACCGAATAATGTTGTTGAGAACATAAAATGGCTCGCCTTTAAGCCAAAAATGGATGTCATGTCATATGAAGGTTATGATATAAATGGATTTCCATACTACACAAAGCGTCAAGATGAAAGTAGTGTAGTTCAAAATAGTGGGCTCACTGTTCAAGCGTGTTCGTTGTATTTTGCTAGTGCCAAAGATAAAAGACCACGCGAAGCTGAGATGTCATATTACGGCGTCATTGAGGACATATGGGAAATGGACTATACAAATTTTCGAGTTCCTATCTTTAGGTGTAATAGGGTTGACAACAACAAAGGAGTTTTAGTGGATGAGTTGGGTTTCAAATTGGTGAATTTTGAAAAGATTGGTGAGAAAGATGAGCCATTCATCATGGCAGACCAAGCAAAACAAGTATTCTATATTGATGACCCGGCAAATAAAAATTGGTCTGTCGTTCTTCATGGAAAAAGACAGTTTACTGTAGATCCTATAAATGAAGAAGAATACTACGAAAAGTATGATGATTCCAGTCCATTCTCAGTTGGTTTGCCAAGTGTAAATGTTGAAGATAACACCGATGAATATTATAAACATCAAGACCATGCTGAAGGAATTTTTCTTGACTAACAACTCAACCAATACTAGAGGCATGTATTCTTTGAATAATTTATTTTATTATCATTCAAGCTAGTATACCTTATCACTTGTGCTTTTATTATCACTTTTTTTTATCATGTATACTTGCAGGTTCTAAAATGGCGAGTGAAGATGAACATTCTGAGCATGAGCATGAGCATGAGCACCATGAGGATGGTAGCGGTGATGCTAAGAAAAGTAGAGGTCCCACACTGATGCGTAGGCTGCAGGAGCTCAGGGCTAAAGGGGAAAAATTTCCAGTCCAGTTTGATATCATAGGAGCACCTATTGGGGAACATGCTAGTGCTTTCAAGCATTACGTAGGGGCGACCGCGCGCAGTAAAGTGCCAATAGATATAGAAAATTGACATGATGCTCCTAATGCCAAAAAAGACCTCATATGGAAAGATATATCTGTGAGTGGAAGTGATATTATTTTAATATGTTTTTTTATCTATTGATTCTAATTTAGTTTGCTTGGAATTAATTGTTTTTCAAAACAACATTATTAATTGCTTCTTTTGTATGTATAGGGTGTTTTTCATCTAAATGAAAAATATCACAAGAAAAGAGTGCTACAACGTTGTGGTGTACGATGGAGGGGTTTTAAGACATATCTCGCAAGGGAATTTATAGATAATACTAAACAAAAGAAGAAAGCAACATATGTATATATTTTTATAGATCCTGAGGTGTGGGAAACATTTGTTGCAGCTAGGAGAGTGGAAGAGTTTCAGGTAATAAAAATTGTGATGTGTTGTATGAATCTTTAATTTTATACAATTAAGGAGGTGAATCTTTTTATACATGTTTGCCAAGTCTGAATTGCAATATCTCATTTTAAATGATCAGGCTATCCACCAGGATCAAAAGGAAAGACGGGCCAAAAATGTGCATGACCATCGCTTGGGGCATGGTGGTTATTCCTTCCACCGCCAACTATAAGAGAAGCCATCCTCTTATGGAGAAGAATCTAGTACAACTCAAGTTGAGCGTCCACCCCGACACTTGACATTGATTGATGCTAGAAAGAATTGAGCAGGTGAAATTGTCAACCCTGCAACTAAGGAGGTGGCACAAAAGATGGTAGGTTTATCCCAAATAAGTAAAGAGTAACTCCCACAAATTTAGATTTATTTATATCTAATTGATATTGTGATTTAATATTTTTATTAACTATGAATAGATTGATCTCCACGAGCAAAGGAAGGAAGGAAAGTTCATCCCAACTGGCCACATGGATGAACTATCAGTTGCTCTTGGTACGAAGGAGCATCCTGGACGTGTTCGGGGATTAGGAGCTGGCATAGGATTCAAGTCTTATTTTGGCCCTTCGCAATCTAAAAGAGGTCGTGCAGGAGGTCTTACACAAGAGGAGGTTGAAGCATTAGTAGCGCAAAAAGTACAAGAAATAATGTCTTCATTTCAGCCTACTCAACCTTCTCAAACTATTCATACTGTGCGTCTCTCAAGTGATGAGGTACAAGCTGGCCATGCTCCAGTTGTAGAAGGTCATGGGAGCACTCCCAATGACCCACCACAACAATCTGTAGTAAGTTTTTGTTCTATATGTTGTGTTATTAGTATGATATATATATGATAATATATATAGTTGTAACAGGTATCTGTTCTACTGCTTCTTATATAACATATATTATTTCAATCTAGGTTGGTATGAACTGTAAACTTGCAGTGGAGGTTCCAGAATATAATATTGTGGAAGTGGGCAAGGTGTACAACCTTGGTGGTACATTGCATTGCCAACAAATTACTGATGACATTTGTCGTGTGTCCATCCATCTTGTGTATGACAAAATGGGGGACAAACCACTACCCATACATAATCATGAATATAGTACAGTTGAAGAAGCAGAGGGTGCTATGGTGGGTTGGCCTAGACACTTGGTTATCAATGACAAGGTATACTTGAATTCTACCATGTTTTTCATATTTGACTGCATATATGAACTCGTGTAATAGAAGTATGTAATTTAATTAACAGGTTTGCAAACCAAAAAGTAAAAATTCAACTAGTTGTCCTCCTATGCCCAAGCCATCTATTATTCCAAAATCCACATTCGATGAGTTGGGAAGTAAATGTAAATGTTTGTGTCGATACTTAGCCAACCAAAGCTCTGGACTACAAATGTTGATCAATTTAATAGAAGATGCAACTGGGATGGACTTTAACAATTATATTTTTCTTGATGATATTATAGAGTTGTTCAGTTATGATTGGCTAAATACTTCGATATTAGAATTATGGATAAGGTAAGGATCTATCAATATATAAAATTCCAATACACATTTTTAGCTTATTTCTACATATGAAAATAATTACAAATGTTTAACAGCCATTTATATACCGAGGCCACAAACTTTGATATAAAGAATGTTTGATTCTTAGCTCCTTTAGTCACTAGTCAGGTGGAGACAAATATTGAGGAAGTGAGTACTTCTCTGATGCATTCAAATATTTTGCTACTATGGGAAAGGAAATTATCCTAATTCCTTTTAACGTCCAGTAAGTATTATTATTCAATATAATTTTAATAATGAACAAATGTATTTATTTTAATGTTTGTTTTATTATTACTCAGATCTAGACATTGGGAATTAGTGGTGATTGCCCCAAAATTGATGACTCTTTATTATCTTGACCCAATGGGAAAAACAACAAGGGGTCACAAACTGAAATTGCCAGCTATGGCGTAAGCATAAATATAGTCAATGCTTCAACATGATATTTCTATTTAGAATTTCTATTTTACCAACTATTGTTTAATTGATAGGGGTATAAAAGCTTTTCGTGAAGGCGGAGGACAAATACCCACAAAATTAAAGACATTGACTTTGAAAAATGTCAAGGTAGCTACTTTGACAACTGCTTAGTCTTATATGTATTAATTTTCAACTCTTATATGTCAACTCTTATAGTCTTCTATTTATAGTAGTTACTAACATAAGTATAATTCGTTATTTGTAGTGTCCTATATAAAATAATGGTTGGGCTTGTGGTTACTATGTAATGAAATATATGCAATCTATTGTCAAACAAGCATCAAATGACATTCAAACTATAGATCAGGTAATAAATAATAACATCATAAATTTACAAGTGAGTTGTAGTCATTTTTATAAAATATTAGCATGTGCATTTTCTATTACAGATCTTTACAACTCAGCCTTACACACGTGAGGACTTAAATGAATTCTGAGAAGAGTGGTCAGATGCTTTTCTAAATGAAGTCAATATAGCATTGGAATAAATATGTCAGTTACATTCTATTTATGTATGTGGTTTCAGTACTCTTTCATATTTACTTTTGTATCTGACATTTAATATCATCTCATACTTGCAATCTATCATTTTGTAAATTATGATGTGACTATGTGTACTCAACTCCATATATGAATCATTTTTGTTATGAATGTGTGGTTTGGAATGGTGATGGTTGAGCATCAATGCTCCCCTCTCCCATATCTTATTCTTGTTCTTCTGTTTTGTTCTGTTCAGTTTCTGTAGAAATTTTAAAAAAAAGTTCGACCCTATAGCGTCGGGTTTTTTTAAAAACTGACGCTATAGGTGTCTTGGCCGTTCCGCGTAGAACGGCTGTGCAACATAAAACGGCCGTGTTGGGATGAGGTAGAATGGCCATTCCATGTAGCACGACCATGCTAATATAGACCAACACGGCCGTGCTAGGCGGCACGCCCGTTCTACCTCATCCCAACATGGTTGTTTTATGTAGCACGACCGTTCTACGCGGAACGGCCAAGACACCTATAAGGTCAGTTTTTTAAGCAAACTGACGCTATAGGTTTTTTAGAGTCAATTATTTAGTAACAAACTGTCCTTAGAAATCATCTTTAGAGTTAGTTATTTATTAAAAACTGACGTTATAGGGTTCAGGTACAAATTCATTTCTCATTTGGGTTAAGTTTTTGAGGGCCTATAGGGTCAGTTTTTACTATACAAGGTCGGTTTTTTTGGGTTAAAAAAACCGACGCTATAGAGAAATTTCGGTAGCAACGGACACTTAGGCGTCGGCTGAAAAGTGACGCTATAGGCTTAAAAAAACCGACGCTATAGACCATTTCTGTACTAGTGTATATTATGAGATGAAATTCTAAATTCCCAAATTTTTACTCCAAGGACCCATATGTGAACCCCAATTGGCCCAATTGGGTTTGAATAGGGTTCTAGGGCCCATGGCCCTGTTCCTTGATCTTCTGAAAGGTCCATTAGCTTAATCATATCCTCAATTATGAAACTAAAGTTTGAATCAATATTTCCTCAAGTGAAGCTTTCACATGATACATGTGATGATTATTATGACTTTACTTACTTAATATGAAGACCTAAACTAGGAGTAGAGATCAAACCATCAACTAGTCATCATATTTCCCTCATAGTTAAACTTTGGTTGTCACCTCATATCATTAGAGTACATATAAATTTTCCAAACTTTGAGGATATTACCAAAACCAGTCCCAATTGCACAAAAGACACCATCGACATTCTTTTTCCATTAAATCCATATATCATGAAAATTGGATGGAACCTTATTGTAACCATAAATCTATCATATACTAAATTCATCAATAACTTAATCATGTGCCTACTAGGTTCCACATATTAAGGGTGTGACAATACTACCCACCTTTTTGGGAATTTCATCCTCAAAATTCAACTAAACTATAGGAGGCTACCCACCTTAGGGTTTGACATAACTTATTAACTCTTGACAATTGTGTTGGTATGTATGCCCTGAGAGCCAATCATGGGATGATTGGTGGTATACATCAAGATTGATTTGATAAACATCAAAGGAAAGCTTCCAATTCTTTCTGGTTCACTCATATGAGATAGTGATAGAACAGATTGAATGTCTAGGGAATGACAGTACTCAATGACGTATGCTTTCAGGTTAAGGACCTGAACGATGAGATCATACAGATGCTAAGAGTTTGTACATTCTTTTTATGTCCCTAGTCGGATGTCATTGTGGAAGGTAGATAGACAGCAATGACACACAAGACTAGATTGTGGTGTTGGTTGATGACAAAATCTCATTAGTCATGATATAGAGATATCAAACCAAACACATAGGTACTTGTTAGAGAACAAGTGTACCGGATAGACTCACCGTGAGTTTGACACATGGAACCATGACATGGTAGTCACAGTCAGTACTCACAGTGATGGTGGTGAGTGTGATTCTTTGACCTGAAATCACTACACTCACACATGTCGTTGGGCACACTTTAACATCATCAAACGCAGTCCTGAAACATGGGTTGTTATAAAGGTGATGATTGGGTGGCTTTGACACATGGGGATTTTGAGGGGTGAGTGATAGATATGGGATTTGTCCCTCCTGAGGGAGTTTGATATCCAAGGCCACGTGATGAGTAGGATTGAGATAGGCATCCGCACGCATGTGTGAATCAGTATGTGATATTGATGTCATACATATCTCGTTCAATCTGCTCTGAGATCAAGAAAGTGAATGAACGTTGACAGGATGACTGTTCCATGCCTCGAGTTCATTTGGGATATCAGTGACAAAGGAATTATACATTCACTGTAACACCATTCACGGATTGTAGGATTGAAAGTTGTTCTCCAACTTTCTATTTCACTTGGGTAGCACTGATGTGTGACTAGGCACCACTCTTTGCTTATGAAGTCATAAGTGTTATGGACTTTCACTGCCAACGTGAAAAAGGACATGCAGGGTCACACACATAGGATTTAACCTGGAAGAGGAGTTCTGTCCACAAACAATGTCTAGATTGATTACTAAAGGAGTTTAGTAGTTCAATTAAACACTCAATTAATTGATAGCTCAATTTCATAATGTTCAAGGTGTTGGACACATTGATTGGAGTATTGGATTGATTGAAATCACAATTGACTGATTCTGCACAATCTACACTCCCAACCGATCGGCTCATGTGATGAACCGATCGGCTGAGCTTGGTGAACCGGTCGGCTCAAGTGTTGAGTCGATTGGCTCATGATCAGGGTGAAATGATTGCTTAAAGTGTTGAAATGATTGATTCCACTGGTGCAACCGAGCAAGTTGGGAAAGTAGGATTGGTGAGAATTTTCCTTGCGTTTCACTTGCCCAATTTGATTGGAACAAGGATTGGTATTCAATACCAATCAGAAACAAAAGATGGAAAGTCGGTCGGGAACTGATCAGGACCACGAACCGATCGGTTCACATGTGAACCGACCGGCTCATGGGTCCCAACCGATCAGTTGAGGTGTCAACCGACCGGCTCAGGTCCCCAACCGACCGTTTCAGTTGTGAAACGATCGGTTCAGGTTGTGAGTTGATTGTTTTGTGGAAAATCTCGAACCCTTCTACTCCTGCTTTTAGTCCCGCATTGCCCGGGATGGAGAACCCTGTCCCATGACCCTCCTATATATAGGGGTATTGGGGGCTTCTCAAAGTACAACTCAGTGCAAACCAGTTGCTCTGCAAAGTTGTCGTTCTCTCTGGTTTTGGTAACCAAGAGAGAGCCCGAGCAAGTGCTACCTGATAAGGGAGGCACAGTAAGGGAAAGGCAACTGCAGTTGCGACTGGTGGTAGGAGAGTGTGTTGGTGACTAGTACGCTGACAGGAGGGTGCGACTCCTTCCAATTCCTTGTGGGACAAGGAGATTGGAGTTCCAGGTGGTCCGTGTGGACTACTTCAGAGGCGGGAGGTTTCTGCCGCTCGGAGGACAACTATCAATCCTGAAAATCCCGGTGAGACCAGGAGTCATCCGTACCGGTGCGACCAGGAGCTGCACAGACACCGTCCAAGACCAGAGGTTAAGACCATGCAAGGCGCGAGGTATTGTCGCCGAGCAAGCCTCGGGACAAGGTATGATTCCACAAACCATCCTTTCCTATTGTATAGACGTTGACGCGTTTCATTGTTCTGGGCTTTGGGGAGAAATTTTTTTGTTTCCGCTGCCTTCTCTGCCTCCCCTAAAACCCAACAGTGGTATCAGAGCCACGTCAACTGCTCTATACTTTAGGAATATCGATATGATTGATTTTGGTTTGTCACCTTTATTTATTGCATATGATGTGAATAAAATTGGGTTTATGCATGTCCAATCCTAAATCCACAAATCCCAATTTACATATATGATATGTATTATTAATGCACTCAATACGCATCTCCCTTAAACGAGTTTTGTGATGGATGTATAGCGTGGTTATGGCCAATAAACCCTATCTGTGTATGGTTGTATGTGGTTGCTTGCATCTCGGTCTGTGCACCGATCTTCCTTCTCCTATTCCTGATGTAACTCGAAATAATTTGAGATTTCTTTCCTACCTTTGCTCCCCTCGAATGTAACTCGAGGTTTCTCTTTTTACAATGTAAAATAGGATAGATTTTATTTCCCGTTATGTCAAAGAACGGCGGACATCCTAACGACAGTTGAGACGATCGGTTCAAGGTGTGAACCGATCGGTTGACGTTCCAGACGATCGGTTCAAGGAGTGAGCCGATCGGTTGATGACCGGTTTGAGGAGCGAGATGAGAAGGTGGCGGCCATGAAGAGATGCACGACGACCAGGTGAACCGATCAGTTGGAGTAGCCTACCGATCGGCTGGTGGCACCAAGCCGACCGGCCTGATGGCGAGTCGATCAGTCATGTGATGAGTTGATCAAACCCAGAAAGGAAAAGCACAGAGTTCATCTTGTACAGGTTGCATGTGATGTAGACCTAGATGACCGTGATTCCTCTTGGCTCGAGGAATCACATTAGGATGGCCTATATCATCACTTTTATCGTTTTGCATGTTTTCTGTGGGATATAACATGTATATGATACGTATTATGTATTGTGGTGATTGGATATGTATATGTATATAAAACCAAATCCCTCATTAAATATTAAGTTTTAGATGCCTTCCAAATGCGACACACGTGAAAAGCTTGATCGACCAAGTGTGGGCACGCCCAAGCGTGGTGCACTGTCTATCTCGTGGAAGCGTGAAGGATGAATGTGTGGGTCTTCCCAAGCAGGGTGCATATTCATCATGTTTGCTTTGGGTCGGACTTAACAAGGTGACCTAGATACGATCTAGCACCTTCAGGCATGGAGATGATCATGGCAAGGTGTTGCATATGACATCTTATCAAGAGTTGCATATGATGCAATTGGCAAGAGCTGCCTACCTGAGAGATCTATGTTGTGGGTGACAGCCCTAGCTGGTCCATGACTTAGAGGATTTCAGGATCTTGCCCACTAGAAAGTTGTATGCTGCAATCTTCTAAATTGATGGTGAGGGCTATCAATTTGAACTAAAATAGTGGGAGCGATAATTAATTAAAAGCCTAATTATATCGTCAACTTTTCAAATCAATCAAATAAGTCAAAAATGAGTTTTTGGACTAAAATTGCATATTTCCTTTTGTATTACAAATGACGACAAACAACAATCACTTTTCTTTGCGATCGGTCCTTGAAAAGGACAAGCTAAATGGGACAAACTTCCACGACTGGTATAGGACATTGAGAATTGTTCTCACTTAAGAGCGAAAGCTCTATGTCCTGGATACTCCAACTCCATAGGAACCTGCTCCTAATGCACCAAAGGTAGAAAGGGATGCTTATAAGAAGCATTCTGATGATGCCATTGATGCAAAGTGCTTGATGTTGTGCTCTATGAACCACAAGTTGTAGAGACAACATGAGAACATGGGTGTCATTGAGATGATTCAGCATCTCAGGAACATGTATGAAGATCAAGCACGGAAAGAGAGATACGATGTCTCAAGGGCATTATTCAAGTGTGTCATGACAGAAGGAGATCCAGTTGGTCCTCACACACTCAAGATGATTGGGTATGTGGAGAACCTGCAAAGACTGGGATTTCTACTGAGCCAAGAGTTGGCTACTGACGTGATACTGCAATCGTTGCTAGAATCCTACAGTCAGTTTGTAATGAACTACAACATGAACAACTTTGATAGGCCACTGTCAGAGTTGTTGGGCATGTTGAGGACAGTCGAGGCACAAATGAAGAAGGACAAGCCTAAGTCTGTGATGGTGATCACGAGCAAGAAAGGCAAGTCCAAGTGCAAGGGCAAGGGCAAAGCTAAGAAAGGTTTTGATGCTAGCCAGGAGCCCAAGACGTCTTCAGCTCTCAAGGCCAAGGGAGGCGTGACCAAGAAAGGAAATTGCCACCATTGTCAAAAGCCAGGACATTGGAAAAGGAATTGTCCTCTCTATCTGGAAGAACAAAAGAAGAAGGAGGTGACAGCCGTCTCTACTTAAAGGTGTCATGAAAGTAAACTTGTAACACTTTTTGAGGTATATGGTACCAAGATGTAAAGTGTAAAGCACTCAATAAATGGGGCAAATGTTGCCACCATAGATAGGAGTACTTTAGTTTATTTTCAGCCTAAAAGGCATGTAATACATTTATGAACTGCTATTTCATATTTGCCAATAGATAGAAACACTTTATTTTTGCATATTGTATGATAATGATGGCAATCAATAAAGTTAATGTTTCAATCTTTTAAAGATATGATCTTTGTGGCAATGCCTTGTTTATCTTGTGGTATTTGATATGCGTAAGATAAAATGATACCTAAAAGTTATAGATAACTCAAACAATCAAATTAGCATCAATCATGAGAAATTCATTTCTAGTGTCCATATGATGGATAAATCTTGACTCTTTTGGTTAGAGAACCAGTAAGAGGCATGAATATCTTGGACATGATTAATCAATCTTCACTAAAGGTAGTGGGAGAATGATTATCCTATTAGGTATGATACATGTGATGTATTAACATACCTATTGGAACAAATGCTAATACTTCAATTGGTGTTTTGAGAAATACCAATATGAATATCTTGAAGTGTTCAAGATTATCATAGATGAAGTGCCAATTTGGTAAAGTGTTAATTCTTGATGAGATCAATGAATGAAATACTTGGACCAAATGTTTGAGATCCTTATGAGTGATTATGATAGTGTATCATAGTGAACTCATGATTAAGGCATGGTGATGTCTAAATAAAGAAGGAATCATACTCTAAGGAGTTAGAGAATGACTATCAAATAACTGAATTCTTCTTAATAAAAGAATACCCCACACTAATAAAAGAAATTAAGAATCACAAGGAGTTGTGAGTTCTTATATCCTTAACAGATACACCTCAATTATCTATGTGCTCATGTGATGAGTCAACTATCCAGATGAATATGAGGAACCGAATTTTGAGTTATGGTATATGACCATTACATCCTAAATGACTTCCATGTGAACCATAAGGTATGACCTTTATGGTAGCACTCATTGGATGAAAATCCACTAGTGCAAATAAGTATTAAGCGTTAAGACACATGGATAACATTTTGAGAAGGATGATGCTTGTTGATTGCAACTTAATGACTAAGACATTTGGCATATGGATACTAAAACTGCATTCCTATGAGGAATAAAACAAGGATGTGTACGTGACACAACCTATAAGGTTTATGAATCCACTAATGCAAATGAAGTCTATAAGTTACAATGGACTAATCAATGTAATTGATTGAGTACAAACAACTCAGAATTGGATCTTTACTTTGATAATATAGTCAAAGGGTTTGACTGATATGTCAAGGATAAAGAAGGGATCTGTGATTTAGTGGGAGCGTGTTCACATTCCGCATGTTGATGTGAAATGGAAATGTTCTAGAATGGAAATCCAAAAGTGGAAATTATCTTTAAGGAAGATAGAGATGTTTCCTATGTGATAGGAATAGAGATCTATATAGATAGTTCTCGAAAACCTCTTGACCTGAAAAGAGAAAGCATACATTGGCAATCTATACAGTAGGGTTCAGTATGCACAAATTCAGTGGGAGAAAACTTGTCCATGATACATGGAGTTAGTATCCCAAGGCCAAGTGTCCAATTCTTATGAAGAATGGGAACACTAAGAATAGATATGGATCTATCATGTATGTAATCATCCCATTATCTTGCATGTATCGACATGGCAAGAACAAAATGCATTCATCATCTTGTATGTAGGACATGACAATATGATGTGCTCATCCTGATAACTCGTATGTGGGACATGACGAGTGGATGTCTGTCTACTTCTAGTAAGGGTTACTGGAAACCATAAGAACATGATAAGTACTTGAGAAATACTAGTTCTATGGAGATAATGAAGAGTTCGACGTAAAGAGTTACATTGATGCGAATGTAAAGAAGTGAAACCACTTCCTTACTAAAAATTTGAACAATAGAACCTCCAGTCCAAACACACTCAGAAGGTATGTTGGAGTGGGTGTAAAATTTTCAAATCTTTGTATAATGGTAACAAAAGACCAAAGTATAGTAGCGGAAGAAAAACATGACTATATTCAACTAAAAAAACAAAGGGTTTCAAACTTACATCATAAGGATCCGTGTAGAGGAAATCTAAACCACCTCAAGATTGTCTCCAAGCTTCATCATCACAAACTAAGTCCGGTCAACATGTCAAGCCATCCATGTCCTCCACCTAGGGTTGGAAGCATACCCCAGTAAAAGAGAAACAAAAGGAGACATCAGCAAAGGATGGTATGTGCATACTAAAAATCAATTTGAGCAATTTAAGGAATTAGGGACATCAAAATAAAAGGCTTCCCGTGCAAGAGATAAGTACCACCCAAATGGGTATCAAGAGAAAAGAATCATAACAAAAGGGATACTTTCCATAACCAACAAATAATAAGAATGTGCTATCAATATAAACATCCACTACCATGGTGGGAAACAAAACACATATCATCATCAACATGCATGCATGTGAGATAAGCATAGCCCTAGAACAATATAAACACAATTGGCGGCCAACCCTCATAAAGTTGAAACCTGATAGAGAAAGGAATACTGCCAATCTCCCAATATATAAAGTTTGAGCATGGATTATTGCCACACTCGATTTACAGAGGAATGGTATCCAGCCACCCTCCAAATAAACAATAGGGGAATACTGCCCCAAAACCAATGTAATTACACTACTCTAGTGCTACTGAATCACATAGCATGTTTAATGTAGAGGCAAGTAGAAAAGTATAGTCAAAATTAACAATGCTTCCATCACACAATGGACAACTCAACATATAAACAAATCCACTTCAAAGTGGGCATATATCACCAAGTAAAATCCACATCACAGTGGGTATATATCATCAAAAGTCCAACTTGCACCAAGGCAATAAGATAAGATTCCAAGAGAATATCCATGATCACAAGATCAATAACAAAATAAGATACTTCACATGAAGCATGATTTCAAAAGAACAAGACAATGTGTAGTCTAATGTCCATAGGACCAAAAGTAAGACAAAAATAGGCTAATTGCTCAAGAAGAATAATTGGGGATGCAAACATACATTAAGAGAGGAAATATATTTATTTCTCAATATAGAAATAATGTGGGATGCAATCATACCTCAACATCATATTCAAACGATCCAAAGTCACTTCTAGGTCCAAGCCTAGGCTTCCAAAGCACTTATTAGAATATATGTGGAATTAGGGTTAGATTTCCATTACTTATTCAAAACCCTAAAAACACCTTTTTATTATTATATGAATTAGATTTACAAAACTATTCCATATTTTAGGTTATATTTTCTTGAGTTCAAAACATATTTTATTATATTTTCATGACTTATGGATAATTAGTTATGAATTATACAAGTTAATTCATTATTAATTAGATCCATTAAAAACACTAGTTTAAAAAATTAGATTCAGGCAACAAAACTAATACCATTAGAAAGCTTGCATTTTTCTGAATCCAATGAGTATTTATTTATATTTTTATGATCAGTAAATAATTAGTTATTGATTTTATAAAATCGACCAATCAGATAATCAGATAAAACCACGTAGGCGAGAAAATCCACAAAAAGCAGGCCGGGCCCGCATGACTTGGCCCAATGAACGTCATCCAAGTCAGCGGATCAATGGCTCGCTTGACTCGCGCCAAAGCAAGACAACAATGTGAAATGACCAAAATGCCCATGGGCGATAAAACAAACAAAGAAAGAAGAACGAGGGGTAGAACAGTCAAAACATGCAGATGATTCTTCCTCTCCAGGCCATGCCCTGGTCGTCACCTCTATGAATAGCAGGTTGTGAGGAATTGGGTGAAATCACAGGTCACAACGATTCGGTGATTTGAAGCAAAATAAACGAAGATCAACATGCCTCGAACTTACTGGAACCATCAATTTGGATGTAGGTGTCACCGAGAGCAGGGGAGGAGAGCCGCAAACCCATAGAGAAAAACTCGATCAACCACCAAGAGGCAAGAGCAAGCAGACGAATTGAGGGAAGAGGCAAGTTGGGTATGGAGCGGCGGAACCAGGAACCTACTCCCCTATATATATGGTTGAGTCCATGGGCAAAACAACTTTGGCCGTGAGAGCTTGGGACCCCAGATTTGGGAGTTTCTTGGATCCAAAGAAAAAGAACATGTGTGAGGGATCGTTGGGTGCAAAACTTTCTGACGAAATCATAGCAAGAAAAACAGTGAGAAAAGACTGAGAATCTACTGAGATATATGCAAAATACCAGGCCGCGAGTCTGTATTCCGCCCGCGTCTCCTACACAAGGTAGGAGACGACCCGTACACCGCCCGATTGAAATCCAAGGGCCAGATATCCTCGCTAAATCAGGAAAACTGAGAAATAAGGAAACTTCGATGCGTGACACACAATTCGGGATATTTAACAAAGTGAAATTGATATTTAATTTCATTTTTCTCTTTCTTCTTTTGAGGGTCCTATTCTTATCCAAATTAAACCAAACTTTGCACACAAGTTAAGTTAAACATGTAGATTCCGAATCTCCAATTAGATTTCACTTTTGGAAACTTTACATGTATTATTTAATATATTCTTTGTTTCTCTTTCCTGATGCATTAATGACACATGGATTATCCAAATTTTATAAAACTTGACCCCAAGACATACTTAACATGTTGGTTACGAATTTTC
The DNA here is from genome assembly GCA_963693085.1 of Alisma plantago-aquatica. Lineage (NCBI taxonomy): Eukaryota > Viridiplantae > Streptophyta > Magnoliopsida > Alismatales > Alismataceae > Alisma > Alisma plantago-aquatica. Next base: position 34,812,094 of record OY856415.1, on the reverse strand, counting down.
CATCAATTTTACATATTGGAGTTGTTTGAATATTTATTTAATATTTTGAAGGTTCTACATACTTTCTCTCCTGATTTTACCTTTTAAGCAAACTTTCTCCAAATTGGATGAAAATTCACCCAAAGGCTATATTTGTTATGTAGATCATGAATATAAGATTATTTTCCTCTTTTGGAGTCAACTATTATATTTATTTATTAATTACACTTTTTAGGCAATTTCTCTCTCTTAACTTACCATATTATTTCAAGGTTGTCCAAATTAAATGAAAATTGACATGTAGGCTTATTTTGATGTGTAGATTACGAATTTGGTGTTTATTTCCACTTTTAAGAATTTCTTACATGGGTTTTTCCATATGGCCCATTAGAGGCCCATTAACATCATTATGCATCCAATTAAGTTATTTATCATCTTATTATCACCAAATGAATTATGTGACCTATTATTTTACATTATTCATGCATTAGATTATTAGGATCATTATAACCTCAAACTTGTTTGGAAAAACCCAAAAGGTCAAAGTTCTAGGGTAGGGTTTGAGATCTGGTATGTTACAGTGAACTTCCAAAAAGGACATAAAATTAATCGCAAAATACATATAGGATATATAAAAGTGAAAGTTTGTTGATAGTTGGAAGTGCTCCAATGAAACCATTTAAAAAGGAAATGTCGAGTATCCGTGTGTTAGAGAACATCTGTGGATACTACATGGATCTGGAAGTTCATGAGATGAACTTATAGATATTCCACTCGTTGATGACAAGTATGAAATCCTTGATCATGCAATGTGGCTAAAGGTTAGCAAAGGAATACTAGATTGCATATTATGACAACTCCATCTCATACGTGTGACGTACAATGAAGAGATGTGAGACATGCAATTTACACTGACTTTGGCAAGGTGTTGCCATAACTCACTATGTTCGCACTAGAGCATAGTAACATGTGGGACATGTTTGAAGATCACTATGAATATGATTCAAGGGTGATTGGCTCGCAGTGCAAGTGGGAGTCTGTTGGTATGTATGCCATGAGAGCCAATCATGGGATGATTGGTGGGATACATCAAGATTGATTTGATAAACATCAAAGGCAAGCTTCCAATTCTTTCTGGTTCAATCATATGAGATAGTGATAGAACAGATTGAATGTCTAGAGAATGAAAGTACTCAATGACGTATCCTTTCAGGTTAAGGACCTGAACGTTGAGATCATACGGATGCTAAGAGTTTGTACATTCTTGTTATGTCCCTAGTCGTATGTCATTGTGGAAGGTAGATAGACAGCAATGACACACAAGACTAAATTGTGGTGTTGGTTGATGACAGAATCTCATTAGTCATGATATAGAGGTATCAAGCCAAACACATAGGTACTTGTTAGAGAACAAGTGTACCGGATAGACCCACCGTGAGTTTGACACATGGAACCATGACATGGTAGTCACAGTCAGTACTCACAGTGATGGTGGTGAGTGTGATTCTTTGACCTGAAATCACTACACTCAACACATGTCATTGGGCACACTTTGACATCATCAAACGCAATCCTGAAACATGGGTTGTTATAAAGGTGATGATTGGGTGGCTTTGACACATGGGGCTTTTGAGGGGTGAGTGATAGATATGGGATTTGTCCCTCCTGAGGGAGTTTGATATCCAAGGCCACTTGATGAGTAGGATTGAGATAGGTGTGCGTACGCATGTGTGAATCAGTATGTGATATTGATGCCATACATATCTTGTTCAATCTGCTCTGAGATCAAGAAAGTGAATGAACGTTGACAGGATGACTGTTCCATGCCTCGATTTCATTCGGGATATCAGTGACAAAGGAATTATACATTCACTGTAACACCATTCACGGATTGTAGGATTGAAAGTTGTTCTCCAACTTTCTATTTCACTTGGGTAGCACTGATGTGTGACTAGGCACCACTCTTTGCTTGTGAAGTCATAAGTGTTATGGACTTTCACTGTCAACGTGAAAAAGGACATGCAGGGTCACACACATAGGATTTAACCTGGAAGAGGAGTTCATAAGTGTTATGGACTTTCACTGCCAATGTGAAAAAGGACATGCAGGGTCACACACATAGGATTTAACCTGGAAGAGGAGTTTTGTCCACAAACAATGTTTAGATTGATTACTAAAGGAGTTTAGTAGTTCAATTAAACACTCAATTAATTGATAGCTCAATTTCATAATGTTCAAGGTGTTGGACACATTGATTGGAGTATCGGATTGATTGAAATCGCAATTGACTGATTCTGCACAATCTACACTCCCAACCAATCGGCTCATGTGATGAACTGATCGGCTGAACTTGGTGAACCGGTCAGCTCAAGTGTTGAGTCGATCGGCTCATGATCAGGGTGAAACGATTGCTTCAAGTGTTGAAACGATCGATTCAACTGGTGCAACCGAGAAAGTTGGGAAAGTAGGATTGGTGAGAATTTTCCTTGCGTTTCACTTGCCCAATTTGATTGGAACAAGGATTGGTATTCGATACCAATTAGAAACAAAAGATGGAAAGTCGATCGGGAACTGATCAGGACCACGAATCGATCGGTTCACATGTGAACCGACCGGCTCATGGGTCCCAACTGATCGGTTGAGGTGTCAACCGACCGGCTCAGGTCCCCAACCGACCGTTTCAGTTGTGAAACGATCGGTTCAGGTTGCGAGTTGATTGTTTTGTGGAAAATCTCGAACCCTTCTACTCCTGCTTTTAGTCCCGTATTGCCCGGGATGGAGAACCATGTCCCATGACCCTCCTATATATATAGGGGTATTGAGGGCTTCTCAAAGTACAACTCAGTGCAAACCAGTTGCTCTGCAAATTTGTCATTCTCTCTGGTTTTGGTAACCAAGAGAGAGCCCGAGCAAGTGCTACCCAATAAGGGAGGCACAACAAGGGAAAGACAACTGCAGTTGCGACTGGTGACAGAAGAGTGTGTTGGCGACTAGTACGCTGACAGGAGGGTGCGACTCCTTCCAATTCCTTGTGGGACAAGGAGATTGGAGTTCCAAGTGGTCCGTGTGGACTACTTCAGAGGCGAGAGGTTTCTGCCACTCGGAGGACAACTGTCAATCTCGACAGTCCCGGTGAGACCAGGAGTCGTCAGTCCCGGTGCGACCAGGAGCTGCACATACACCGTCCAAGATCGGAGGTGAAGACCACGCAAGGCGCGAGGTATTGTCGCCGAGCAAGCCTCGGGACAAGGTATGATTCCACAAACCATCCTTTCCTATTGTATAGACGTTGACATGTTTCCTTGTTCTGGGTTTTGGGGAGAAATATTTTTGTTTCTGTTGCCTTCTCTGCCTCCCCTAAAACCCAACAAATTGCCATAAAGTTTCATAGGAATATTTAAAGTATAAGATTCATATGGATTACTAACTATGTCTAAAATCCTTTTCAAACTATCATGTACAACCAACATGAAAATCTATAAGAGAATCTTAAAGACAAGGAACTACTCTTTCTTTAAACTCATTTCTTTCTTTTTATGCCTTTTTCTGAATACATGTACTCTGGTACATGATTCTGAGGACCTACAGTAACAACATGGGTCATGTCTCTTGAGTTTACTTGCACTAGGGCCTAGTCCTAACTCCATAATCTCATCCCATTTTAGGATCTTACATGAATTATGAATTATTATGACCTCATGGTCTTACCATGATATCAAATCATTACACATGAATCTTATCTTGGAAACATAATTATGATTTAATGTATTTAAATCATGTTATCTTATCAGGCATTAAATTCTTAGATCTTAGTCATTCTTACAATCCTGATTAACATATCTCTACTTGAGCTCTTAGGCATAGAAATGTTATAGACATGAAAGTCCAAAATCTTACTTGTATTTTTTTTTGTTTCTTAATATCTAAGATATAGGAACACACAAATCATGGATGTCTCATTTAAGAAACATGTATATATACTAAGCTTAATAAGTGAATATTCATGGGCATGGATGACTTGCTTTGGTTAGAGAAATCTCGCACTAAAGTCATTCAGACCACCTTCATATCTAATCATATACTACATCGTTAGGTCAAAATGACGTTTCCTCATCTTATTCTAGAACTCCTAGATAGAGAATCCCAAGGTATTTGTAGTCACTATGTTACCATATAAGCATTATCATCCCTACAAATATCCAAAGAAACATTAACCAATCATCTTCTCTGGGCTTTATCTCGTATCCACATCAAGTAGAACTCCATATTATTGTCATCCTGGACCAATGATCCACACTATCGCATATCTAGTATCATCATATACTTATGAGGAATCCTCATGTATAACCCTAAAGAATTTTAGTCACCTCTAGAAATCATCATATCGTAAGCTTAAACTCGATTCATAACATTCATTATATTGTCCTTAAGTATTTTCTTTAACAACCATCATGATTAGACTTGTGACTACAATTGCTCCTTGAGATAAAGGTCCTGAGGACATAAAGGGGTTCTCTAATTATCATCAAGCAGAATAAAAAAAAGTCATCATCTCCCTCCAATTATTATATGACCTTAAAGCTAAGCCACTTATCTATTTAAAATATCTACATTTGGTATACATTCTAGGGTTCTAATAGGTATGTAATTTGGTTCAGGTGACCATCTACCTCAAACTTTCTGTGTCAAATTTTTTTTGTCACCTCACGATGCATGTCGGGCGGTCATACATCTGAAAATTCCAGGTCTAATCATGTGTATCTCACCTGACAGTACACATGTCCTATACCATATGCACCAGAAAGAGTGCGACAAGCATAATAAGTTTATATTTATGCATATAAATCCCCTCTGAAAAATCTCATAAGCTTGTGTCTCATACCACAAACATGTGGGAAAAAGAGAGGGTATGATATACACAAATCTAAAGTAAACATAAAAGTCTAAAGCATCTAGACACTAACCCTAACACATACCTCAACTTCTATTGCCCGACTAAACCTCTAGTCCAAATTATACTATCTTGCACTGACTTCTTTGATAACTGTAATTACAAATTACTTTTCTAAATCTGTCCAGTCTCACTTGGTTTCTAATAGTCAATCTAAACTAAGAATATGAGAATTTTCCTGATGGCCATCTACAACCTAGCTTTGATACCATATTGTAACACCCTGATTTTTCTTATCACATGAACAGAAGCTAGTTTTTTTTCTAACTGGGGAGTGTTACTAACATGATATGTGTTACAATAATGACAGATAAAAACCAACACAGACTAGTGTATAAAAGCATTCTCATAAATTCTTCGTAAGGAAACTCTATTACATAATCATATACAAACAAAATTTAATACCATGGCTAGTTTATACAAACTCATCTCAAATCTGGGACCGCATAGATGGCGCCCCACCAAGAAAACCTCATAAAGCTTTCGGTGCATCATCTTGTCATAGTTATCATCTGCATTTATGTATCTGTGGACATCTCATCCCCAACCATACACAAAGGGAAGCCTAGGTTAGAGTAAGTGGCATTGAACTTCTAATAAGATAACTATGAATATATTATAAGTGAAAGTTGAACTAATAAATGAAAGTTGTTATTTATGTCTTTTATCTGATTTGTGGCCACCATTATATGATAAGTCCTCCTGAATTGGCATATCTACACCCTGAATTGGTATCGAAGTACCCTAAGTTGGCACTACATGCCTCTGAATGACATTGTGGTGTCTCTGAATTGGCATAACTACGCCCTGCTTGGTACTAAAGTACCTCTGAATTGTAGTAAACACTCCTCTGAATTGGCAATAGATTCCTCTGAATCATCTGGGGACTAACTGAATGATGACTTATCATATAATGTCTTATGTGAAGGTTCTGACTTAATTATCTTAAGTCTAAACTTACTTAATTCTTAATCTGAACTGAAACTAAATACTAATAACTGAACTTTACTGAATTATGAATCTAAACTTATCTTATACTGAAACTGAATATTGATAACTGATAATTGAGTTCTGAATATAAATATGAATCTGAATATAATCTGAATATCTCAAAAGATTTGTCTGGCTTATTTGTTGCCTTGAAATTATCCTAATAAGAATTGAAATCTTATTCAACTAAACTGAATTCATAATCTAAATTTGAATCTTGCCCTTAAATTATGAATCAAATCTAAATCTGAGTTCTGAATATAAATCCAAATATGTATCTTAATTATTGAATAACTGAAATTGGGTTTGAGACTCTTATAAGGTATGTGGATCTAATTTATAATTTATCACAATGAGTAATCTAAATTTACAAAACTAAAATCTAGATCCTTGTTGATGAGGAAGTCTTAATCTAAAACTCTTGTTTAATAGATCACTCAATTGAAATCTGATATCAGATATATGACATGTTGTAAAGGTTTGAGAAATAAACTAAACTGAATAATAAGTACTAAGTATCTAAAAATAGTTAAAATGTATGATCTGATATCCTCACCAAATAACTTCAACTGAATAATGTCTAACTAATAAAATTCACTATTGGATATGAGATGAACATTAATGACTAAATGTCTGAAAGCAACTAAATCTCTAAGTTACTTTGCATATAGGTAGGTTGAATCATAATAATAATGAAATTCAATGGACATGGCCCACTTACCTTGTTTGATAAGATCTTAAATGTAGTTTGTATTCCTTTTCCCATAACTTAATCACCTGGACATCAACAAATGTCTATAAGACCATGCATATTTCCCTTCTTTATTTCTAATTCTCAAACCCTATTTTCCTAACCTTATATACCAAATTAGGAGTCTATTTTTTACTAAAACAAACTTTGATGCAACATGCTCTTGAATTTATAAACATCAAATCATACCAAAGTCACACATTATATAGCATACCAACATGAAACATCAATATAAATCAAAAAAACATCTTACGCCCTAATATATGAGTATACACATTATATATTGAGAGTAAACCTCAAATATTCTGACATATATTTCTTTTACTATTTTTGTTATAAAATCAACTGAAAATATAATTAAAATCATTTCCAATATTAAATAGGCACATAAAATATGTGTTGTCTCACAAATAGTCCTAAATCATCTTACATAATGTCCACTTAGGTCCAAAACTACATACTAATATAATAACACAAGAAACTTCATCAAATATCCATAAAAATAATTATATAGTGTAGTAAGGTCTTGTATAAAAATATCATATCGTTTTATAATCAAATCATGGGTGAAATATCCAAAATGCCCTTATTAGGGTTTACATCAAAAATACTAGTAAAATATCAAATCTGAAATATCAAGCTTTAGAATCATGTTTGCCACATCAAAACATACCTACTGTGATTTTTTTGTAAATTTGCGAAGTCATTTGCTATTTTTAATGCACAACACATTGAAATCTCATAACTTTTAGTAATCCAATTATGATAAACATAAAACATCAAAAACACCCCTCAAAACTATTTTTAAAAATAATATACATCATAGGCTTTCTATAGATACCTTGTTTGCTAAAAACTGAGCTCCCTATTGGAAGATATGATTTTTCAAAGTTACCTTAGATCACATTGATCTCAGCTGTTACTTTAAGATCTAATGGACCAGATTGTTTTTTCTCAAAATGACATAAGTGCCTCTCAGGCCTTCCTCCCACTTTGTTGCATGCATAGGAGATGTGGATCCTCTATTTCATGCTCGAAACATGGCTCCTCTATGAGCATCTTCTTCGGTGAGCAACATCTCGGCCAACCATACCACACATCTTCCAAGAACCACCAGCAACAACTTCGTCTCAGCCTCCTTCACCTTGGCGGTCCAGCAAGAATTGAAGCTTGACTTTGTGCCCCTCCTCTCACAGTGACATGCACAGGGATCGAAATCCCCTATTTCCGCACCAGAGTTGTGTGCAGCCACCCGATCTCCTCTTTGTCGAGCCGCCGAGAGGGCCCTAACCGATCTGTGTCGCCATCCATCACCATGTATCTTCTCTGATGGGAACGGTGGCTTGGCAGCTTCATCATAGTAAATGAGGGGCATCATGTTGACACCAAATCAGCCCCACCTAGCACCGCCACCCATGCCCACACCTCCGGTTCATCCTCTGTTTCTCTCAAAGCATGCTAAAACCCTAGAACTGAGATCGTAAGTCCACCCTTTTCAAGAAACTATGCCTCATCTTTCTCCATGGATCTCGAGTGAGGTCCCCCTCTTCAGACTCCCTATTCGGGTCCTGTAAAACAAAGCCGCTTGTCCTCTGGTCCGTGAACTAAAGTTCCTTCTTTTTCTTTATTTTTTTATTTTTGCATAAAAGTCCAGATCACAAAAATATTTATATAGTCTACATACTGCATCTGTTTGGTACAAAATTTTGGTATCACAAATATATTTTCGTTATCTTTTCATGGGAAAATTAATAGTCCAAAATTCATCAGGAAGACCCATCAAATTTATCTTTTAATCAAATATTAGATCAATACAAATTTAATTATCTAGGCCACTAGGTTGATCAAATTTATCTGAAATTTCTCCCTCAGTTTAATATTATAATTATCAATCTATTAATAATATTTTGAGTATATATTATGAGATGAAATTTTGAATTCCCAAATTTTTACTCCAAGGACCCATATGTGAACCCCAATTGGGTTTGAATAGGATTCTAGGGCCCATGGCCCCATTCCATGATCTTATAAAAGGTTCATTAGCTTAAACATATCCTCAATTATGAAACTAAAGTTTGAATCAATATCTCCTCAAGTGAATCTTTCATATGATACATTTGATGATTATTATGACTTTACTTACTTAATATGAAGACCTAAACTAGGAGTAGAGCTCAAACCATCAACTAGTCATCATATTTCCCTCACAGTTAAACTTTGGTTGTCATCTCATATCATCAGAGTACATATAAATTTTCCAAAACTTTGAGGAGATTACCAAAACTAGTCCCAATTACACAAAAGACACCATTGACATTCTTTTTCCTTTAAATCCATATATCATGAAAATTGGATGGAACCTTATTATAACCATAAATCTATCATATACTAAATTCATCAATAACTTAATCATGTGCCTACTAGGTTCCAAAAATTAGGGGTGTGACAAATGGCCTTGAGTTATGCCACATATCCATCCTCTGGAGCATGCTATGCATGTCCGATAACTGCTGACACATCATGTAAAAATGGACATCTTGCTGATCAAATTCATATTGAACATCACCGTAGATATGTTGGACATTAGACATAGCCAAATTTTACTCTTTTTGCATGTTAATGGAGGGAGGTAGAAATGAAGCAGCAGCATTAGAGGTCTCGGGTTGGTCCCCGAAATTAGACTCATCATCAAAAATGAATTTCCACTTGTCTTTGTTAGTTAGGGTAACTATAGGCAAATTAGGGAGTTCAATGAACTCTTCAGATCAACAAAGTACTGCCTAAATTTGTAACCATCATAAGGGTCCCTAATAATCAATTCAGAAGAGATAAGAAGCTTGAGATCTCCCAGGAGAAAATTCTAATCTTATAAGTTCAACATTGACCTTGCGGGCGATGTGGGTTATCAATCCTCCAATCATAATGTTGCCTGATTTTCTATGGTTGATCTCAAAGAAACAACAGAGGATATAGTAGCCAATATTAATTTGAAGTTTAGCATATTCCACATGAAAAATATATCTTACTTCCCCAAACACCTTGTGTTTCTTTTTTTACAAACACACAAGTACTAAGAATCATGTGTATATAACAGGAAATGGGGTTGTAGATATGTGTTGTACTAGATTTATCAGTCTCATGAATATTTTCCTCGGTGATCTCCCTCCAAAATTCATCACTTTTAAATTGAAAAGGGTATGACATTGATCCTCCATAATGGTACCAAAAGGCATCATAGAAATGTTTAAAAGTGATCTTATAACCATGACCTAGAAGTTAGAAACTAGTGATAGAAAAAGGCTCATGTGGCTTTCTAGGGTCATCCCCAACCCTCAGGGTGGTCAAAAATTCATAAGTAAGCCTAGGGTAGGTGTGGCTTACTGTGCAACATGTATACTTAAGTCTTAGCTCGTTGAGAAGTCCTAGGACTTCATCCTTGAAGCCAAGCACCTGCAAAGTCTCTTTGCACACAAATCTTATAGGCATCCTTTGTGACCTTGAACTAAGTGGAGGAGACATATTATGGGGTAGAAGAAGAACTATCCCCTCTTTGGAGCTTTACTGCTTGCTTGATAGGGGCCATTGATGCTTGATTTACTTTTAGAAGACTGTAACACAGTGTGTGGAATGTAGAACATGGTTTGTCCTTTGAGTGAAAAGATGGTTTCTAAAGCAAGCTTCTAATTCATTTTGATTCACTCAGTTATGAGATAATGAGGAAACATAATGAATGTCTAAAGCATGGCGATTACTCAATGATGTATGTTTTCATGTATGTGAATTGGAATAATGAGATCATATGGATGTTAAGAGTATGTACATTCTTGTTATGTCCCTTAGTCAGTTGTTACTGTCAAAGGTAGATAGACACCAGTAACACATAAGACTAGAGCGTGAGTTGGTTGATGGCAATTTCTCATTAGTCATGATATGGCAATATCAAACCAACCACATAGATACATGCTAGAGAACAATGTATTAGACAAACCCACTGATAACACTTTATTTTACGTACTTTTTATATATATTTTATATCTCTTTTTTTGGTCGGTAAAAAACTTTGTTGTATTAAGATGGGTCCAAAACTTTAGGTACAAGATAGCCTGCACCCCCAAAGTACAGGATGAAAGAAAAAACATCCAAGAGAAATAGAAAAGAGTCCTGATAAGGACCTCCTTAATGGAGAAAAGAGATAGATACCTATAACAAGCTAATCCTATGCAGACATCCATCAGCTAATCCTATTTATACCTCTTTTAGCATATCTTTTGCTAACTTTCCCCATAATTTTAGCATCTTTTTGTTAAAGTCTCCACTTACACATCTTTCCTTAGTTTTAGGTACATATATAGCCTAAGTCGCGGTCATCACCTTGGTCGTGACCCATTCATGCAACAAGGACCATATCACCACGGTCGAGGTCTTCAACTGCCTTAAGCTCACGGTCGCTTTACAATCAAGCTAGACCGCGACCATCTTGGAGGCCGTGATCAAGCCAGACCGCGACCAGCCTGAGGGCCGCGATCATTGCTAAGACTGACCGCGATCCTCACTGGACCACGAAAACCAAGTTCGAACGCGACTCAAGGAAGCCCACGATTCAAATAGGGTTGTGATCCTCGCAGACCGTGAGCAACTTGCAGACCGCGATCGACCTGCAGACCGCGACCAGTTAGAGACCTCGATCGCATTCCTTGCCCACAAAGACACATCCTCATTGGACCTTGGACCCCAAGTTCGACCATGATGAAAGAAGGAATAAAGAGGATACGACGACCGCGGTCTTGCCCCTCCCTAAGCCAGACCATGACCACGGTCTAGAAGTTAGTTAAGTCGATGGAATGTGCCTATAAATAGGACACCCACCCATCTTGTTAAATCATCATATCCCAGATCAGATCTAGAAGGCCATAAAGTGTTGCTGCATCCCATATTCATTCCATTCCATCACATCCACCAGTCTTGGATCTCCAAAGGCAGAAGCTAAGGAGAGAGAAGACTGAAGACTCCTTCTTTGAGAGAAGAAGATCGTCTGTGCCATCGACGTGCTAGATCCAGATCTAAAGAAGTACCATTTCATATCACGTTCACAATCTTTCTGTCTAGATCTATCATTTCATTCCGTTGTACGTCCCTCCTCACTTCATGGATTTTCATGTATCTATGTTTCTGTAATGTCATTATGATGTCCGCAAGCATGAGCGGCTAAACACCTTAACTTGGGTTGGAAGTAGCCACTAAGGCTCTCCCAACATGTATATTGCCTCTTTCTGTTGAATATATATATATATACTCTTGTCAAGAATATCTCCATATGCTTGTTTTAATGCTTCACTTGCATGCTTAGCTACCATCTTGTGATGTTTGATAATTGATATCTCGAAAGAGTAAGATCGCTTTTATTACATGTCATGGAGTAGTATGAAGGCACGAGAGTGTTGGAATGCTAAGGCTTTGATGCGATGATTTTGAGTCGCATTTATAGACCTGTTTGATATGTGTTTTATGCTTTTATTAGTTATTTTTATGGTTAATGTTGCATAATTCATCCATTTTGGTCTATGCCATCATTTTATGTCAAATCCCCTTTATTTCATTATTTTGAGCATTAATTATCGCATTATTATTATTTGTGTGGACTTATGTGATCTTGTCTTTGAATTTCAGGAAAAACGAGTATTTGCTTCCGTCGATACCATCGACGGAAGTTGATACCATCGACGAGGCCACAGGTTGCCAGCCGAAAGGAGCAGCAAAGAGTCGATACCATCGACACTGATGTCGATGGTATCGAGACACCTTCAGGTTGCTGGCAAAGAAGTTGTCGATAGTATCGACACCAAGTCGATACCATCGACGCATGGAGGCTACAGTGACACAAAACGACAAAACCGTCGCCACAGAGTAGTCGATACCATCGACCCAAGTCGATGGTATCGAGATTGCTTCAGGCACTCGGACGAAAAGACAAGAAGGGCTGCCGCTACTACACTGGGTCGATACCATCGACCCGTGTCGATGGTATCGACACCATCAGATATACGTTGGATTTGGATGGATCTAAATCGGATGGGTGGAATTAATTAACGACCTAATTAGGGACTTATACCTAATGACGGCCGCCCAGATGAGAAGAGAGATCTCATTAGCCATTACACAAGTGCCGAGGAGGAGGAAAAAGGAGAACGGAGGCCAGAAGTTCATACCTATCGATCCGGACGCTGCCGAAGACGGATTTCACCACCGAGAGGCGGGAAAGCACGTGTTCTACGCAAAGGATCAACCGGTTCTTCTCCGTTCATGGGTTTTCCCATTCAATTCACGTTTTTCATATGATTTCCCCTATTTCTACCATGTACTTGTGTGAGATGAACATGCAGGGCTAATCCCCTTCATCTTTAGGACCGGGAGTAGCCCGGGGATTCATTGTATGACAGTTTTATAATAGTAATTCATATTTTCTCTCTTAAATCCGTGGTATAGTTTCGTTTTCTCCATATATTGTAATGCGTGATCACCATAATAATAACCTAATACCCTTAATCACTTTGAAAGAAGGATTAATGGTTGAAAAGAGATGAAATCTACATTAATCGACAAATCCCTTGACCAAGGTGGTGTAAAATTAATGGTGGATACGGAGAGATCATTCGTAATGCATCTAGTTTAGGGTATAGGTTACTACGACAGTGGAACCGACCTAAATCTAGATAGTGAATTGTACCACGACAGTGGGCAATTCTATTTTCAGGCCATTACCCAGATAGAGAGAGAAGAGTGAGGCATTATATAAAACCTAATACAATGAAAACCCGTGGTGAAACCGCAATCCTAAAGATATCCTTTTGAATTGATTAAATTAACCTTTAATTGATTGTTTGCTTTGTTTTATTTTTATTTTCTTTTAATTTTATTTCAACAACCCCAATTTTTTATTCGGCTTAGCTGATCGCAAATAGTTAGTAGGAGTCTCCAACATTTCCGAGTATCCCTGTGTTCGACTCGGGCCTCACAAGGCATGTACTACTCGACGCGTACACTTGCGTTTTTAGCGCGTAGTAAAATACACGTCAAGTTTTTGGCGTCGTTGCCGGGGATACGGCGAAATTGTTGGCACTTCGAGTGCTACGAGCGGCCACTCTAAGCCACACATTTTTTTTATTCAACTTCAAATATTTTCTTTCTAGTGTTTGTTCATTTTTTTTACTCGTCAAAGCACTGTACTGAACTGAATTTTCTTATTTCAGGTGTTGTGTATGGTGCAAACACGCAGTACTGACTACGCGAATCCCACACCCGAGGTTCCGCTGTCGGGACCTGAGGATGAAGATTTTAACGAATAAGAGCACCAAGAAGAGATAGATTCTGAATCTGAACAAGAAGACATGGCCGAGCCACAGACCATATGGGAGAAGATCAAAGCTTCTTCCTCATCAGCTTCAAAGGGGCCTATAAAGAAGCAGGCGATCAACATACCGACATATAAGATCGATCCAGCATTGATAAATTTGGTGAAATCAAATGCGTTTCATGGGCTGAAGAATGAGGATCCTGTTGCACACATCAGCCAGTTTGTTGAGAACTGCGACATGGTAAAAATTGACAGGTTTCCACAAGATGCATTGTATCTCAAGCTTTTCCCAAGTTCATTGGTGGGAGCAGCACGAGAGTGGTTACATAATCTAGACGATGAGTTTGTGGAGTCCTGGGACCATATGGTGGAGGTCTTCTTTGAGAGGTTCTTCCCTCCTGAGAAGACTAACGACATGATTCGGAAGATTCATAATTTCACCCAACAGGCTGGTGAAACATATTCTGAGACCTGGGAGCGATTTCAGGTTATGCTGAGGAGGTGTCCGCATCACGGGCTGGATAAAGAGACGCAGGTGAAAATCTTCTATTTTGCTCTCTCCGAGCATGATAGGAGTAATCTGGATTCAGCTGGGTCGGGATTTTTTCTGAACAATACAGACACCAGATGCTGGGAAATACTCAAGAACATGGCTAGAAAGCAGTCCTGGGGTGAAAGAGAAAGAGGCCCGGTAGAGCAAGCATGAGTCGTCAGTGAATCCAAGGCGATGAGAGAGCTGAATGAGAAGATGGATCTTCTCGCAAAGAAGCTACTGCAAAAGGAGGATAATGAGTCCGAGGATGAGGCTCAAGTCAAATATATGAGACAACAGCAAGGGTATAGGAACAATGACTACTCATGGAGAAAGGACAAAAAGTTCTCGTGGAAGGATCCGAACAATTTTCTGCAGGATCCGGAGGCCAAGCCCTCGCCAGTTCCAGAAGACAAGAGCACGGAGTTGCTCAATCAGGTCATCAAGCAAAATCAAGAGCTAATGAACACATTCGGACAGCAAATCAAGCAGCAAGGAGAATACATGAATCAATTCGGGCATACATTGCAGAGCCATGGGGCTCAAATGAGGACCATTGAGACATCAATGGCACAGATGGCAGCTGAGATAGCTAGTTTGAAGAAACCGGCACATCCGGGTTTTTCAGGGAATACCAATGTTCCCGGGGGAAACCATCAAGCTAAGGCTATCCTGCTTAGAAGCGGTAAGAAAGTGTTGAATCCAAGAACTGATGAAACAAGCACACCGCGAGATGAAGTTGAAGGTGAAACCACTACGGAGCAGCCCACACCAGTCACAGGGCAAGTTGAAGACATAGCCGTGGATGGTACTGAAGAACAGGTTACAGAGGAGGAACCTCAGAAAAAGACGCCTTATGTGCCACCTCACCAAAGGGCGTAAGCTGTTCCGGTCCCGTATCCAAATAACGTGAAGGCAAGGAAGGTAGATGCACAGTTCAAGAAGTTCTTGGACAGTTTTAGGAAGTTTTCAGTCAATATTCCTTTACTGGAAGCCATTGAGCAAATTCCTTCATACGGGAAGTTTCTAAAAGATGTCATTACCAAGAAAAGAAAAATTCCGGATACAGAGGTCGTAGTGCTAAAGGAGCAAGTGAGTGCCTTCATCATGGGCACTTTGCCGCCAAAGAGACAGGATCTAGGGTGTTTCAACATTTCTTGCTATATCGGGAAGGTTAAATTTGGCGAAGCATTGTGTCACTCAGGGGCAAGAATCAACTTGATGCCCCTTTCGACATTTAAAAAGCTGGGATTGAAGGAATCACGGTCGAGCAATATGACAATTCAATTGGCAGACAACTCTGTGGTGAAGCCATATGGAATCTGTGAAGACGTCTTAGTAAAGGTGGATAGATTTGTCTTCCCGGCTGATTTTGTGGTTATGGAGATGCAGGATGAGCATGGCAACGAGCTGTTACTTGGACATCCCTTCCAAGCTACAGCCGACATGATCTTAGAGATGGGGAGAGGTCGCTTGACCTTGGGCATAGCTAAAGACCGCTTTGAGATGGTCATGCCTTCTAGCACTGCGTCATCTAAATCAAAAGAACAATGCAATATGGTGAAACATCTGGATTGCAATATTTCACTTTGTCTTGGGAAGCCATTTCTAGACATGGCTCATGTGATAAGCAAGGTGGACAATGGAACTTTGGCTGTAGATATCATGGAGCAGACCAAAGTAATTTCTTTGTGCAAAGCTGTGGGGTTCCTGAATGATGAGAATGAGGACATTCCCCTTTTTCTGGAGGATGATGTGATAGCTCTTTCTGTTTCTGATGCATATCCAGAATTACCGTTGGAGGCTTGTTTGTTGAATATTACATATGATTGGATGCGGAGTAAATCAGTCAAGGAGTGCGCTAAAATGCTTCATATGCTTCCATGCTTCTATGTGAGGCACTATGAAGATTTAGGTGCACTTCCCCCGCCGCTGCAATCATCTCTTATCAGCCCGCCGGAGTTGGAATTAAAGCCACTGCCCCCGCATCTCAAGTATGTCTTTCTAGCTGAGGAAGACAAGTTACCGGTGATCATTTCTGCTTATTCGAGTGCGGAAGAGGAGGAGCAATTGTTGATAGTGCTGAAGAACCACCGAGGAGCTTTTGGGTAGTCCGTTGCAGACATCAAGGGGATTTCCCCTACCCTATGCCAGCACAAGATTCGGCTCGAGGAGGGAGCCAAGCCTATGATTCAGCCTCAAAGACATCTAAATCCGAGCATGATGGAGGTTGTGAAGAAGGAGGTCATTAAACTTCTTGCTGCAGGGATTATCTATGCTATATCAGACTCGACATGGGTGAGTCCCACACAGGTAGTCCCTAAAAAGGGGGGAATTACTATCACTCAAAATTTATTGAATCAACCTGTCACCACCCGATTGGTAACCAGGTGGTGAGTTTGTATTGACTACCGTCGTTTGAATGCTGCCACACTTAAGGATCACTTTCCTTTACCATTCATTAATCAAATTCTAGAGCGTCTTGCTGGGCGATCGCACTTTTGTTTTCTAGATGGGTACTCGGGGTACAACCAGATCTCGATTGATCCTTCGGATCAAGAGAAATCTACTTTCACTTGTCCCTATGGGACTTTTGCTTACCGTCGAATGCCGTTTGGTTTATGCAATGCACCGGCGACGTTTCAACGTTGTATGCTCGCAATATTTTCTGACATGGTAGAGCGCTGTCTCGAGGTTTTTATGGATGACTTCTCAGTGTATGATGCATCGTTTGATGAATGTCTCTATAACCTAGACAAAGTGTTACAGCGTTGTGAGGACACACAATTGGTCCTTAACTGGGAGAAATGTCACATGATGGTGACTGAGGGAATAGTGCTAGGACACAAGGTGTCTAGCAAAGGTCTAGAGGTGGATCCGATGAAAATTGAGGTCATTTCCAAGTTGCCCCCACAAAATTATGTAAAAGGGGTGAGAAGTTTTCTGGGACACGCCGGGTTCTATCGGCGATTCATAAAGGATTTTTCTACAATTGCAAAACCTCTATCTGAGCTTTTGGAGAAAGATGCGGTTTTCGATTTCAATGATAAGTGTCTACATGCATTCGATGTTTTGAAAGAAAAACTGATTTCTGCCCCGGTTGTTCAAACGTCGGATTGGACAAAACCTTTCGAATTAATGTGTGACACTTCGGATTTTGCGGTAGGAGCCGTATTGGGGCAGCGGGTAGACAATAAGCCCGCCATGATTTTCTACGCTTCAAAAACTCTGAATGATGCCCAATTGAATTATACAACTACTGAAAAAGAATTACTAGCCGTTGTGTTTGATTTCGAAAAATTCCGGCAGTATGTAGTTGGATCTAAAGTAGTTGTATGGACTGACCATGCCGCGATAAAATACTTAATGGAGAAAAAAGACACAAAGCCTAGACTCATTAGGTGGATTTTTCTCTTACAAGAATTTGACATTGAAATCAAGGATAAAGCTGGGATTGAAAATATTGTTGCGGATCATTTGTCTAGGTTAGAAAGGGTGGATGAAAAAGATTTACATATACCCATAACCGAGACATTTCCGGATGAACAACTGTTGAAAATTAACTCTAAAGAGCCTTGGTTCGCTGAAATTGTAAATTATTTGGCCTGCGGGATCATCCCGGAAGATTGGTCATATCAGGAAAAGAAGAGATTTTTTCATTCTTTAAGATACTATTTTTGGGATGATCCAATTCTTCTTAAGCAATGCAGGGAATATTTTACGCAGGTGTGTGCCTGAAGTGGAGTACGAGAGTGTTCTCCATCATTGCCATGCATCACCTATGGGCGGGACACCACGCCAGCTCGCGCACGACAGCTAAGGTTTTGGAAAGCGGCCTTTATTGGCCAACTTTGTTTCGGGATGCCTACGATTTTGTGAGGCAATGTGATCCTTGTCAGCGAGTAGGTAATATTTCAAAGCGACAGGAGATGCCCCTGAATGTATTTCAGGAAGTTGAGGTATTTGATTTGTGGGGCATAGATTTCATGGGACCCTTTGTGTCCTTGAACTCCAATCTATATATTTTGTTAGCAGTTGATTATGTGTCGAAGTGGGTGGAAGCAATCCCCACAAGGACTAATGACTCCACTGTAGTGTGCAGGTTCGTGAAGGAGAATATTTTCTACAGGTTTGGGATACCCCGAATGATAATCAGTGATGGGGGTACACATTTTAGGAATCAGAAGTTCTCGACATTGTTGAAGAAATATGGGGTCAAGCACAACATTGGCACCCCATATCATCCGCAGACTCAAGGCCAAGTGAAGGTCTCCAACCGTGAAATTAAGAAGATTCTAGAGCGAACGGTGGCATCCACGAGGAAGAACTGGAGTGCCCTACTACCGGATGCACTGTGGGCGTACAGAACGGCTTACAAAACACCTATAGGCACCACGCCTTTTAGGTTGGCGTATGGCCGGGCTTGTCACCTACCGGTGGAGTTGGAGCACAAGGCCCATTGGGCGCTTAGAAGGCTAAATCTAAGTTATGATGAAGCTGGGAGAAAGAGAATGTTTGAATTGAATGAGCTGGATGAGTTACGGATGACGGCGTATGAGAACACACGGATATACAAGGAGCGCACAAAGTTGATCCACAATCGCCACATCGAGTTGCGCACATTCAAGAAGGGAGATAGTGTTTTGTTGTTCAACTCACGACTCAAGTTGCATCCCGGGAAGCTAAAATCCCGGTGGAGTGGGCCGTTCGTGGTGGAAGAGGTCAAACCACACGGCGCGATTCTAGTGCGTGATGGTGATACCACGTTCTTGGTAAATGGACAGAGGCTGAAGCTCTATTTTTGTGAGAATTACAAGAGGAAGGTGAATGAGGTTAAACTCATTGCACTTTCGGATGAATGAGATGCCCGGAAGCCGTCTAGCCTAAGACGTTAAATAAGGGCGCTTGTTGGGAGGCAACCCAACCATCGGTACATTAGGATAGATTATTTATAATCGTAGGTTGCTTTATTTTTGTTCAATTTTTAGTGTAAAGAAGATACCTTGATCCGTTTGTTCATTGTGCAGGCTGAGGCAGAGTCGATACCATCGACACACTTTTCGATGGTATCGACAAGGGTACAGGTTGACGACTACAGATTTCATTCTGAGTCGATACCATCGATGGCCTCGTCGATGGTATCGACATACCTACAGGTGGTCGAAATGGAAAAGTCGATAGTATCGACACAGGTGTCGATACCATCGAGATCTCTGGAGAAGTTCAGACCGATTTGTCTCAGTCAACTCCATACCATCGACGGCCATGTCGATGGTATCGACATGGTTACAGGTTGAAATGCAAAGCAGCGGTGTCGCAATGAAGAAAAGTCGATACCATCGACCCGAGTTGATGGTATCGACCATCCATGTCACCGATCTGCGCAAACAAATCGACGGCGATCGCGGCTTCCACATTATCGATCCGGGTGCATTGTCGATACCATCGACCCATGTCGATGGTATCGACATGTCAGTGATCCGTGTTTCAATATCCAGCAATCGACGACCGTCGATACCATTTGAGGGACGGATAGCATCGACCAACGTCGATGGTATCGACGGGCTAACAGTGGTGGCGGCCAAGTCTATTTAAGGAGAATCATTACGTCATTTGACGTCACACCTTCAGAGTGATCTCCTCCCTTTGTGTCGAGCACTTCCCCGAGCCATCCAAGAGCGAAGACCAGCATCACCGAGCGACGATCGTCACCGAGCGGAGATTCATATCTCCATTCTGCACCGAGCTCTCTTTCTAATCCCTTTCTCATCGCCAACATGGTTCATGTCGCTGGAGCATCTTCTTCACGTGCGGACCCGGAGGAGATCCAGGAGTTGGTGCCACCTCCTCCCGGGTCAGTTGCACGGACGCGCATGATGCATCCTTCCACAGAGGTGAAGAAGATCTATGAGGAGATCTTAAAAAGGAAGATCGAACCCACCCAGTATGTGGACCAGGAAATGATCCGAGACCTCGGATTCGAGGCCAATTTGGCCTATGTTCTACAGGGGCAGGCGAAACGTACAAGCAGGAGGCCCGATGAGTTGCAGTACCATGCTGATGGCCAGCCGTTTTTCGGCGAGTGGCCAACCTACAAAGAATTGGTGGCAGAGTTCATGGCGTCACTTGACGTCTGCGTCGTGCCCAACGACATCGTCGCCACCGACCGTGAATGGATAAAGGGTCGGGTGTCTTTCCGGCTGTACAACCGTGACTATACCCTCACGCTTTGCCAATTCAATAGGATCTTCAATTGGAATCATTCTCCGTACGACCACCGGTGGCCGGATAACCGCACCAACTACGACGCTCTCTTCTCTGAGTTGGTGACGGTGCCACAAGGGAGGTCGGTGAGCTACCACAACGCTGCGGTAGCCGACTTCGAGCACCCGTTTGTTCGGGTATTGCACTGGATGTTGAGTTCCACCATCTTTGCTCGAAGTGATCTGGCGCTAAGCAAATTTCAGGAGACGAATCTTTTCTTTTTATATCAGCTCCTGAAGCGCCAAGAATGCAACTGGGGTGCATTCTTTCGACAACGAGTATTGGCGGTGAAGAGGAGCTCGAGAAAAGCCCCGATTCATTTTGGGGGGCTTGTCACCAAGGTAGCCCTCTATTTGGGCTTGAATCTCGATCAACTGACTCCTCTTTCTACGAGAAGCAAGGTCAACTTGCAACATCTACACCGAGCCAATCTCGTTCTTCTCTGAGCTGGCGTGGCTTTTGCGCATTGCCACGTAAATCAAGAGTACCAGGAGTGCGCGCTGCCTGATCCGGTCTTCAATATCGAGGGAGCACAACATTTTCGATGGCCAATCATAGCTATCGCTGACTCTGATGAAGAAGGCGGAAATGACGGCAGCGACGACGGACAGGACGACGAGGCTGAGGAGGAAGAGGAGACCCTTACACCTCTTCGAGCATGAGTAGCACCCCGGAAGCGCCCTAGGATGCATCCGGGTGCGTCTTCATCGTCACAGCCTACGCCGCCTCCACCACCACCCTCGCAGCCCAGCGAGGATGCCTATTCCATGCAAGGCATGTACAATATGCTGCAAGACATCCAGCAGACGCAGCATAGCCACACAGCTGCCTATGCTGGTATTCAAGACACCACCAACCGGCTCTTCGTCAACCAGCATGCGATTTTTGAGAATGAGCGCCTTCTTTTTGCAAATCAGGAGAACATCCATGATCGGCTGCACAGGATGGAGCAGCAGCAGCAGCCGTTTTACGATCATTACTGGAGCCAGAATTATTATGGGGGGTATCCACAACCTCCTCCAATGCCCCAGTATGATCCAACCTTTCAGGGGCAATACCCGTCTTGGGACCCCATGGCGCCGCAATACCCACCTCCACCTCCACAAGAGTGATCTGGTATCCCTGTTCCAATCTTTAAGTTTATTTTTGACTATGAGGCCATAGTCGAATTCAAGCTTAGGGGGGTAGTTGGAACAGCTCTATCTTTTATTGTTTTTAGTTTTTAGTTTTTAGCATTATTGCTTTTGTTCTCTTGTTATTTGTTTCTTGCAATTTTAGTTTTGTAGGATCCACGAGCTATCTAGTGTAATTGTGGATGTCATAAAAGTGTGTCATTTTGTTGACTAGTGCATGGGAAATTCAAGGGAATTTTGAAAATTTTTGTGTGTTTGGATAGCTTGTTTTGTTTGACCTTGGGAACACATCCTATGAAAATGATTGGTTATGTCAACTTTAAAACAACGTTTCATACCTGTACTCCTAATGATTCATGAAAGTGGACGGAAATGGTCGTTTGAGCCTAATCTGACCAAATGGTAATGAGACTTTAATTGGATGTAAGAGAGAGAGCCCTCTAAACTACTACATAGGTCATTAAGGAGGGATGCATAATATCTTTCTAAGGTTCAGTCATCTAGTCTTGTGATCGTTCCACTTCTTTTTTCCATAATCCACCAAAGAATTGGAAGTAAAGTGCAGTTTTAATTCCTTTTGTTTACATAGCATCTAGATAGGACTTGCATCGCAACTTTCCATATGTTTTGTATTAAAAGAAAAAAAAATGAAGTATAGTGATTCATGCACATTACCCTTAGGTGCATGCCATGTAGTTGCATTCATAATTTTCATGCATAAAGTACATCATGTATCTCAATTTTCCTTAAAATAGTGAACTAAACTATTCCATACCTTCTGAATAGTGCAAATTTTTTAGTATGAAGAATAAGCCCGATAAAATTTTCATTATCAATCGTGGATATAAAGGGTTGAAAAAAAAGAAAAAAAAAGAAGAGAAAAAAAAATTCTGAAAGAAAATCTGCATAATGAAAAAGAGTTATGTAGAAGCAATAAGAATAAGAAGGAGAAAGGAACATAATATCACCTGCAATTCGAGATAATTGAAGTACATGATGTAGCTTAATTAGAAGTTCCATTTCATTTTGAGATGGATGGTTAGTACATGCATCATTTCCACCCAATTTTAGGCATTAGGGCATTTCTAATGTGCACTTGCATCATATAGGACATTTTTGTATTATGCATGTTGAAACTGTACAGTACTTCCACTTTCTTCCATGAGCTACCCATTTTCATCCACCCATTGCTTGGATTGGTAGGCCACCGTGAATTTATCCTCACTAATGAGTATCAGGAGAACATCTTCCATATAGATGGTAGTTAGGGCGAGCAACGTAGTATATACGATCACAAGATGCACCAAGTCTGAACCGGCAAATTTTATTATGTTAACTGCCTTATGTGATAGTGTTCATTGGTTTGGAGGTCAATGTCTTTTATTGATGATTACTGTCGCCTTTAGGGTAATTACCGTTCTGTGGTTAGAGAAGGCCGGTTTTTGAATGTTCAGTGGGAGTCATATGGGATGTTGGGTTGGTGTGTTGTTTTTCAGTTGACATTTGCAATTCTATTCTAAGGATTAGTTGCTCGAGGGCGAGCAATGTTCAAGCTTAGGGGAGTTTGATGCGATGATTTTGAGTCGCATTTATAGACCTGTTTGATATGTGTTTTATGCTTTTATTAGTCATTTTTATGGTTAATGTTGCATAATTCATCCATTTTGGTCTATGCCATCATTTTATGTCAAATCTCCTTTATTTCATTGTTTTGAGCATTAATTATCACATTATTATTATTTGTGTGGAATTATGTGATCTTGTCTTTGAATTTCAGGAAAAACGAGTATTTGCTTCCGTCGATACCATCGACGGAAGTCGATACCATCGACGAGGCCACAGGTTGCCAGCCGAAAGGAGCAGCAAAGAGTCGATACCATCGACAATGATGTCGATGGTATCGAGACACCTTCAGGTTGCTGGCGAAGAAGCTGTCGATAGTATCGACACCAAGTCGATACCATCGACGCATGGAGGCTACATTGATACAAAATGACAAAACCGTCACCACAAAGTAGTCGATACCATCGACCCAAGTCGATGGTATCGAGATTGCTTCAGGCACTCGGACGAAAAGACAAGAAGGGCTGCCGCTACTACACTGGGTCGATACCATCGACCCGTGTCGATGGTATCGACACCGTCAGATATACGTTGGATTTGGATGGGTCTCAATCGGACGGCTGGAGTTAATTAACGACCTAATTAGGGACTTATACCTAATGACGGCCGCCCAGACGAGAAGAGAGATCTCATTAGTCATTGCACAAGTTCCGAGGAGGAGGAAAAAGGAGAACGGAGGCCAGACGTTCATACCTGTCGATCCGGACGCTGCCGAAGACATATTTCACCACCGAGAGGCGGGAAAGCACGTGTTCTACGCAAAGGATCAACCGGTTCTTCTCCGTTCAGGGGTTTTCCCATTCAATTCACGTTTTTCATATGATTTCCCCTATTTCTACCATGTACTTGTGTGAGATGAACATGCGGGACTAATCCCCTTCATCTTTAGGACTGGGAGTAGCCCGAGGATTCATTGTATGACAGTTTTATAATAGTAATTCATATTTTCTCTCTTAAATCCGTGGTATAGTTTCATTTTCTCCATATATTGTTATGCTTGATCACCATAATAATAACCTAATACCCTTAATCACTTTGAAAGAAGGATTAATGGTTGAAAAGAGATGAAATCTACATTAATCGACAAATCCCTTGACCAAGGTGGTATAACATTAATGGTGGATACTTAGAGATCGTTCATAATGCATCTAGTTTAGGGTATAGGTTACTACGACAGTGGAACCGACCTAAATCTAGATAGTGAATTGTACCACGACAGTGGGCAATTCTGTTTTCAGGCCATTACCCGGATAGAGAGAGAAGAGTGAGACATTATATAAAACCTAATACAATGAAAACCCGTGGTGAAACCGCAATCCTAAAGATATCCTTTTGAATTGATTAAATTAACCTTTAATTGATTGTTTGCTTTGTTTTATTTTTATTTTATTTTAATTTTATTTCAACAACCCCAATTTGTTATTCGGCTTAGCTGATCGCAAATAGTTAGTAGGAGTCTCCAACATTTCCGAGTATCCCTGTGTTCGACTCGGGCCTCACAAGGCCTGTACTACTCGACTCGTACACTTGCGTTTTTAGCGCGTAGTAAAATACACGTCAGGCTTGTAATCATATGTTATGCTTTGTGGTTTACGTATGGTCATCTCGAGAGGGAGACCACCCCTAGACTTAGATCTATCCTCATCTCAAGAGAGAGTGGAATAAGACACTTTTCATGGTTGCTTGTAATCTTGATGAGAGTATAGGAGAGAGAGGGAGACGATGTTGCATGTGGGAGAGACATCTTAGTAGGTGAAAGCAGATCCAAGTTCTCCTCCCATATACTTGTTTCATCTTATTTTTGTTTTCATTTATTCTTATTATCTTTGTCTTACTTGCTTTGTTTCGAGAGTCATCATTCCTTAGGGAACATCCCCTTAAAATACTCTCTTTGCCTAAAGTATGAGAGTGTTAGATCCCGTGCACTTAACACTGTCAACCTTGTCCCTGTGTTCAACCCCGATCTCTACATCAGACCCCGTTTATCGTTGTGGGGGCCTGAGAGTCGGGTTATTTCTTTAAAAGTAGGACTACTCTAGATCTAATCCATTTTTGGACATACAATTTAGGTCGGTCACCCACCTTAAGAGTGACACATGGAAACCATCATTGGTGGTCATAGTTATCTCTCATATAGAAGGTGGTGATTGTGATTCTTAGACTTGAAATCACTACACTTATCACATGTTGTTGGGTATACTTTGACATCATCAAATGTATTCCTAAAATACGGGCTGCCATAAAGGTGATGATTGGGTAGCTTTGACACATGGGGGCTGACTGTGAGTGATAGAGATGGGATTTGTCCCTCCTATTGGAGTTTGGTATCCTGGACACTTGATAAGTGAGACTGAGAAATGCATGTGCATGCACATGTGAATCAATATATGATATTGATGTCACATAATCTAAACAGACTTCTCTTAGTTCAAGGAACATGAGCTGAACATTGAGAGGATGACAATTCCATGCCTCGAGTTCACTCTATATATCAGAGACAAAAAAATTATATAATCATTACAATACATTGCACAGATTGTAGGTCGAATTTGTTCTCCAACTTTCCATTCACTTGGGTTGCACTGATGTGCAACTAGGCACCGCTCTCTGCTTGTGCTGTCATAAGTCAGTTATGGACATTCGCTAACAATGTGATATGGGACCTATAAGATCACACACAAAGGAACTCATTTAGAAGAGGATTTTAAACTTGAATGATGATTGAATTGATTACTAAAGTATTTAGGAACTCAATTTGCACAACAGATGAGCTAACTGAACTACCAACTGATTGACTCATAGGATAAAACGGCCGTTTGGAGTACCAAATGATCGAATCAAGTGTTGAGACGGCCGTTTGGAATGTCAGGCATATTGGAACTAAATTGGCTGGAGCTCTGCACGAATAAGGCACCAACCGATCGACTCACTGGGTGAACCGATCGGCTCGGTTGGGCCGAACGAAGGTTCTTGTAGCTTTCCTGAATTCGTGAGAAAGATTACTCCTTTCACTTATTCAATTTGATTGGAAAAATGAATAAATGTTTGCATTAATTAGACATGATTTTGCCAAATTCATGTGTGATTGTCAAACATAGCGAAATGACTGTCTGGCTATACGAGCCGATTGTCTCACATGTGAGACGACCGTTTCAGTCATGAAATGAATGTTTCGGATTTTGCAGGTTGTAAAAATTTAAGATCTTTCGGTCCCTTCCACTCCCACACAGATCATGTACAGACTGGGAAGCCTAACCCTAACCCCACTTATAAATAGAGGGGTATTGGGGGCTTCCCAACACACACAATTGAGAATCAATTGCTCTGACAGTTGTTGTCCTCTGTGACTGTGGTAATCAATAGAGCTCAAGCAAGTCCTACCAGACTAGGGAGGGATAGCGAGGGAGAGAACAACTAAGGATCATTATTGTGGGAGAGTATGTTGGTGACTAGTACACCAATGGGAGAGACAACTCCTTCATGTCTGTTCTACTAGAACGACATGAGTTCTAGTTGGTCTGTGTGGACTACTCTAGAGGCAGGAGTCATTCGACTGCTGCTAGGAGGGTAACGTCAGCCTACAATCTGTGGCAAAACCGTAGGAGCCACTGCAAAAGCTGTCTAGTCTGATGTCCTTAGTGAAGTAACATCTGCACAGACACCGTCCAAGAGCAAGTAGAAGATAGTTGCACTACAACAAGTTGTAGTCGCTAGACTTGCTCTAGGACCAGGTATAAACTTGTTAAGCCATCTTTCTTATTTCATAGTAGTTGACTCAATCTTGTTGTTATGGGGAATACGGATAGATAATTTTTTTCCGTTGCCTTACTCTGTCCCCATATTTCCTAATAGTGGTATCAGAACCACATCAATTTATTATGTTTAAGAATAGTCGATAGATTGAGTTTTCGATTTTATTATTTATTTATCTCATACAATACGAATATTTAAACTATCTAAAATGTGTATCAGATCAAAGACCATATAATCCCAAATTAATATATATATATATATATATATATATATATATATATATATATATATATGCAAATTACAAGCATCACCCTAAAATTGATTTTGATGGTAGATGAGTAGCATGGTTATGGATTATAATGATGTATCTGTGTATGGTTGGATGGTTTGGTTTTATTCCTAATTACCTTGGTATACATACCGAACCTCTACCTCCTACTTCCCAATGTAAAGTTAATTTTTTCCTACCTTTGTTCCCCTTGAATGTAACTCGATGTTTCTATATAATCATGTAAAAGTAAGATAATTTATTTTCTTGCAACCACGAAGATGACGATTAACGACAGGTGAGCCGACCGCTTAATCAGATGAGACAACCGATTGGAGGACCATGGAGGACAAAGCGAAGGAGCCGACCGGGCGGTCCGTCGGGAAGGTGTCCAATTCATTGGATAAGAGGCCAGATGACTGTCCCTGACAAACTGACCGGCCAAGAGGCGAGACGACCACTTCAAGGGTTGAACTGATCAACTCATATTGGCAAGTACAAATCTACACCAATAACGGATTCATACATGTGATGTGATGATTGACCTAGGTGGTAGTAATTTCTTGTGGCTAGAAGGAATTATAGTAGACATGGCCATAACCATACTTTTTATTTTATATTTTTATATTGTATGATTATATTGTGGAATATAGCATATATATATATATATATATATATATATATATGATTGCATACACCGTATGTATATATATAGTGTTTTTATTGCCCTGCGCGGTTAACTTCTTTATCTACCCTGCTGAAAAAATTCGCGGATCCTGCTCTCGACGACGGACTATATGGTGTTTTTATTGCCCTGCGCGGTTAACTTCTTTATCTACCCTGCTGGAAAAATTCGCGGATCCTGCTCTCGACGACAGTGTTTTTATTGCCCTGCGCGGTTAACTTCTTTATCTACCCTGCTGGAAAAATTCGCGGATCCTGCTCTCGACGACGGACTGAAATTTTCGGAGGGTATTTTATTCTCCGACGCCGCTGAGCACAGTGATCCGTAATGGACTCAAACTGCAGTCACCATGGAACAACCGGAGGATACCAAGCTACACGGCTGTCAATTTCAACTTCCAGAAATAGAACAAAATCTGCTTGTTCTCCTCCTCCCTAGTCGATCTTCCCATTGGAATTTGTCGCCGATACCGCC
Organism: Alisma plantago-aquatica; assembly: GCA_963693085.1. Lineage (NCBI taxonomy): Eukaryota > Viridiplantae > Streptophyta > Magnoliopsida > Alismatales > Alismataceae > Alisma > Alisma plantago-aquatica. Next base: position 34,783,340 of record OY856415.1, on the reverse strand, counting down.
GCTGCATTGGCGTTCAGGAACGTCCCTTCTGGCCCGACGGACACACGGAGTAGAGGGACACGGAGGACGTATAGAACTCGTCGGCGAGCATGAGGGCTAGGAGGACGGTGGTGAGGAGTACGGCGAAGAAGCCTAGCTAAACCTGTCGCACATGCAGCACAAGCGACGTCCGCTGGAGGGGGTGCGTCCGTGGTTGGTGTCGTATGGATAGTAATTGGGCCTGCCATTTTCAGAGTTGACGTTCGTAGTTGTTTAGGTTGTGAGCAATGGGTGGCGCATTACTGCAATATATTTTCTACCTACTAGAGCAACGGCCATGAGGAAATCCCAGTTGTGTAGGTTTCTGGTGTGACTATTTCAATGTATAACTACTTGATGTTGGCCGGTTCTTTTACTGCAATGGCTCATAGCTATAAATGTTGATTTCGTAAAGGTGCTCACATTTCTTGCAAATCAGATGTGTTTTTTAAATTCTGCCCTCAACATCTCATATCTTTACAAGCAGCAACAAAAAAAAAAAAATTCAGGCATAGTATGCCACTGTTCTGATTTTCCTTCAGCCAACTACCGCCTACTTAACAAAGTTTAATGTTCTATTATGTCCTATCGGGAAGGAGGGTTGCATGAGTATAGCCTTGACTGTAAATATCTTTCTAATATCAATGAGTTACTTTGAGTGCTTAGTGCACAGTAATGGTTTCTGCATTTGAAGTTGTAAATGAGTTGCAGATTTTTATTTCCATTTCAACAACTTGCATGCTCACAAGATGTTTGTATATTTGTCGAGGTGTAGATCCGTGTTGTACCAATTCTCTGTCACTGAAAAAATTGGTAAATTTGTCATATTTAATGTTGATAATAAGAGGAATTACTATTATATAATGCAACATTAATGTCCTGGTCAAAACCAAATTACTACATTTTCCCAAACAAAAGTTATGTATTTTAGGGATAAAAAAAACTATGTATTTGATGGATTAAAAATTGTTAGATAAATTTTACAGTAACTCAACCATATTGTATCAATTTTAGGACTTTCTTTATTACTTTTGGTAGTCGATTTGTTACTTTTTATGACTCAATATTGCTATATGGGTCAAATACTTACTTTGTGTACCACATAGTTATTTTTTATGAGTCATTTATACTTTATGGGTTAAATAGTCAGATAGACATCAATTTCATTATTACTTGCAGTCGGTTTGTTACTTTTTATGACTCGATGTTATTATATGGGTTAAGTATTACCTTTTATACCACATAGTTACTTTTTATGAGTCAGTATTACGTTAGCGATATCGGTTTTTCCATATTTTTCATATGGTATGATTTCTTAATTACTTGTATGTACCATTACAGTTGCATCACCGTAAAATTGTAATCTATGTCTATAACATCGTAATTAATGATAAATGTATTTCTAGTCTGTAAGTTATATTTTTTATTACTTTTGGTAGTCAATTTGTTATTTTTTATGACTCAATATTACTATATGGGTCAAATACTTACTTTTTGTACCATACAATTATTTTTTATGAGTCACTGATACTTTATGGGTTAAATAGTCAGATTCGATTGTACACATCAATTTCATTTTTTTTTGGCAGTTAGATTGTTACTTTTTTATGACTCAATGTTACTATACAGGTTAAATAGTTACTTTTTGAAAAGAAGCGCCAGTCAGTGTTGACTCTTGGCTACGGCTCGTTTGGTTGAGCTGCAGATCAACGCTTGCAGTTCCAGCTATGCATGTTTTCAAACTATTTACGTTTGGTATTGGGTAATTGCAACCCACATCTGGAAAATAAACTACACGTTGCGGTTGGTTATACAGAAAATAATGTAAAACTAACTGCGCACTTTTTAGGCGCAGTACATTTCCCCACTCGTTGCCCAGATAAAACCATGCTCCATGCTATACGAATATACAGATATCCTTGGAAAATGTATGCAGCAGTTGACTTTCCGTCAAAGATGTAAATAATTAGTGGCTGAAACCGCATCTTACCAAACAAAACTGTTAGTTTTACCTACGAGCAACCAAACAAATATATTGAATTTTCAACTATATATTTTTGATTTCCTGTTTTTTAATTACATGTGTGGGTTGATTTTACACCCAACCAAATTAGCCCTAACATAAGTAGCAATGAGAAGGTTTGACAAACGAATCGAGATGTTTAGAAGTCTTAAAAAGTGATAGTCCTTAGAAAATTAATTTTATGTCATTTCATACTGGTAAAAGATTGCACGTTATCATGGTCAAAAAATTCCAGCATAGATATGATTATCTTTACATCGGTTAAGATTTATATTCCATATGCATAAGTCATTTTTTATTACTTTTGATTGTCACAGTTTACATTTTGGTCAAAATAATTATTTTTTGTACAGAATATTTACAATTTGTACAAAAAAGTACAAAAATAATTATATATGTGATGGTACTACCAAAACATCCATTTGCCACAACAATTAAATCCGTTTAACAATCGGATGATTGCACGATAGTCTCTAATAAAATAAATGTCTATGATTGCACGATAGTCTCTAATAAAATAAATGTCTAATGCCATTTAATACATGAAGAAACAAAGTTACATGGTCCCGCTACTATGTCTCACGGTATACATTTCAGTAGAGGACTATCGGAACACCACTACGAGTGTTTGTTGTGAACGCTATACTCACATAAAGCAATAGAGAAATCTTCCATTGTTAAATATAAGTCGATTGTCCTTTATGCTTACCCTTTACAATCGATGATCACATAGCCAAGCAATGTTAAAGACTTTCACTTGCAACCTTTATGCTTACCCTTTATGAGCTATTATTGCAACCAGCCTAGCAAGCCTCGACCACGGAAGATAATGCTTAACCAACTCATATGCTATAGTAGGAGTATAAACCAGAGTGCATGTGAGGATCGCCGCAGGTTGAACATTGTTAGCATATCTTAGAGAAACAACCACACTTGTTCTTCACAGATGTCCAATCACTACTCCTTTCATTCATCACCACTTAATAGTAATACAGTTTAGTTATGTAAGCTTGCTCCCTGTAGCAATTCCTGAACGCTCAACACATATTGTTGACTGCATAGCGTTTTGACCGTATTCCTGACATGAAGAATAAAGCATAAGAACAAAATTGTAGATCTGACTGTGGGAGATTACAGTCATATGTAAGAACTAGTTCAAATTCTCCGCAATAGCTAGAAGCTGCATCCTCAAACTCTATTGAGCACCTGCGTCCACTTTCGTCAATCAAACACCAAATAGAATGGGTAAATACCCCTAAATCTAATGTCTCTTCCGAGCAAAATGTTAATCGTGGATTGAGCATTCATATCCACTTCGTTTATCATACGAATTCAGACAAGAGAGGTAAAGGTGGACGGCAGAAAGTTGGTAGGTGGCGACTAGAAGCTCGGGACAAAATTTGTGGAACCAGCAAGCGGACGCAGACCCAACACCAACAACGACATTTGAGAGATCGCCAATGACAAGATCACTGACATCACCGAAATAGGGGCATTGCGTACATTTGACAGTGCTTGGCTCCAACCGCTGCCATCTTAACCATCCCAATATTGCCCCCCTCGTACACAAGGCGCAAGAAGTATTCCTCATAGGTCGACGGGTCAGGATTCACTACTTCCTCAATCTCCCCGACCTATACACTAGGTCAACCACGCACGTGACTTCCAGCCATTAGTGACGGAATTCATAAAATTGGAAGCGGATTCAAGCGGCGCTGCAAGTCTGCCATGTTCCCCCTCTTTGAACTCCTTGACTCAACGGATCAAACCTGGAGGGGGAAGAAGGGGAAGAAGGCGCGGCTGGGTCATGCGCATCTCACCTGCCTGCAACAGGCTTATAAGTAGTAGGAGGCCACACCGGATTATTGGTAGATAGAGGAGGATGTGGCCCGCCATTGAAGGAGAACAAGGGAGAAGAAGTCCTATGGAGTTGGGAACGAACAATGGGAACTAGAGTCCCGACGGTGGAGCGTCTATTCACGGTAAGTGCCACTGCGTCTCTAAAACACTGGTAGCCTCTCTCTCTCTCTCTCTCTCTCTCTCTCTCTCTCTCTCTCTCTCTCTCTCTCTCTCTCTATATATATATATATATATATATATATATATATATATATATATATATATACATTTCAAATTAGTTTTGTGCGTCGATTTTGTTGCCCTCAGATGAGTGACTTATACTCATCCATTTGAGCTCAAAATGTGTATGTAGCCTAATTATAGTATGACAATGAAGATCAATAGTTTACCTTTTGTAAAAAAATAATCTTTTTATACAAACACCACTTGAGTGTAGTGTGCGATCTGTACACTCGAGTGTATTCTAGTATGAATATATATATATATATATATATATATATATATATATATATATATTCACTCATCCGAGGGCAATTAGATGAGTATAAGTCCCTCATCCGAGGGCAACAAAATCGACGCACGAAACTAATTTGAAATGCATAATTTTTGTGGTCTTCATAACATGACCTATGAATGTCCAAATGGGCTAAAGTTTTATATATGAGCTATTCACATGATGTTTAAGAAGATCAACAGATTAGATTTTTGAAAAAAATATTACATCATAAAAAACTACTTAAGTGTATTCTAGCCTGACTCTCTCTCTCTCTCTCTCTCTCTCTCTCTCTATATATATATATATATATATATATATATATATATATATATATATATATATATACACATACATACATATACACACACACATATACATACACACACACACACACACACACACACACACACACACATATATATATATATATATATATATATATATATATATATATATCCCTCAATCAAACATATTAAGTCTAAGATGCTTTCTATCATCAACGCACATGATAAGCTTGTTCGACTAAGCGTAGATTATGTCATAGTGTGGTGTGTCATCTACCTCGTGGACGTGTGATGGTAGTAATGTAGGTTCTGCTATGGCGAGGTGCATTATTATTGTGTTGGCTATAAGGTAAAGCATAACTAGTGATTCTTAGACCATCTAAGCCCAGAAGAATGCAGACGATTATGACAAGGAGTTGCAGATATCATCTATCTAAAATTGCATATGATGCAATTGGCAAAAGTTGCCTACCTTGATAATTGACAATGTATTGCGGCGTTGGTCGGGCCATAATTGGATTGTCTTGGATTTTGGCTCATTAGCAAATTGTTTCACTATAGTTTTCCAAATTAATACGTGAGGGCTATCAATTTTAATAAAATAGTGAGAATGATAGTTAATTAAAGACTTAATTCTTATCACCAAATCTTAATCAAATCCTTACATCAATCATAAATGATATGTGAGTTTAAAAAATTAAGCTTGATCCGTCTTTGATTCTTGACGCCCTTCAGGATCTTTTTAAGATGAGTCTTCTACAAGGAAAGGTCCTATAAATAATAATTTGCAACATAGAATAATATGTCACAACCCAAGTGGGAGAGTATGGGTTAGACAAATGTCTAAGTATGGAAAACAGAGATAAGAAACAAGACACTATGAACATAACTATGTTCTTAATATATTACTCAGATAACGAAAGTATCAAAATTCCAGACCTTAATTACAGACCATCTACTAGTATGATGCATAAGGAATGTGTACGTACGTATCTTCATTAAGCATTTATCATATGATAACTCTAACAAAATGTTAGCTCGATATTATGGAGCATACTCAGAATTATTGGTATTTCTCAAATAATGAAAACTAATGGGAGACCTTATTCCATAAATGAGTTTAACTACAACTCTCAAAGAAGGTATCAATTCACCATGGGCAACTGGCCAGCAACCACAAAACTTGTTTAGCCAACACTTTAGGCCATTAGGATTACCAAACCACATGTAAGTACCGTGGCACACCCCCAGCCACTTGTGAACACCGCATGCTATAAACAATGAATCAGACTACCACATGCAGCCACCAATTGTCTTTCCAAGACTGGAAGAGGTCGCTCCTTACAAAAAATGCCACTTGGAGTATCATTAGTTAGCATGCTTTGCAGGAGATTATTCCCCATTACTAACAGGATCATGCCTGACTCTACATGACCAACCCAAGTGTGGGCCTGAGTATGGTAGAACATTATACTCATCCAACCCTGACTCCAAAGGACTTAGACCCGGATCCCAAATGTATTAATTCCCAGCTAAGACATGCCAACTCTGTTACCAACACATCTCTCAATATAAAATTTAGAATTAAAAGGACATCATCAAAGATATACAACTCAATATGATGGCTAGTCAAAATTAATGAGGTCAAAAGAAAGCCATGAATAAATGAATCACTAGTTGAGTATTTCACTATGACACCTAAAATGTAAACTTGTGGGATTGTTGAATTGAATAAGACAAATCTAAGGCCAAGAGTGTGCAAGAGGTTAGGGAGTCCCCCCGTGCGAACACGAAACCAACTAAAAAACATTTCCTATTTACTAGGCTACAGGCATCAGTGAAATAGGCTCCTAGTCACCTTAGAAGTGTCTAATGGAATTCCACTTTCCAACAATATCACATGACTCAAATAATAGGGATAAATAAATGAAAAGGAAATCAAAAGTGAAAAAAATAGCATGTACAAAGGCACGTTTAATTATCATCTAGAATCTTAACTATATTTTGAAGGATGATAGAGACCAATATATGTAAGAGCTTAGGGTAATGGAAGGAAAAGCCATTAATAAACATATCTAGCATATAATTGTATATAGTATATCATTTATTTATTCTTTAGAAAGCATATGTCATAATGCAAATCATGCTTTTCATTGATGTTAATATCATAGATCATGATAAGAATTGAATATCATACTAAACAATATTAAACTATACTTTTCATTGATGGTTATCTAAGAAAATATATAAAGAGGTGAAAACATACAAAACCATACCTCTAATGTACGATACATAGTTCCACAATAAGTCCATAGCATCATTAAATATATCCAATCTTGATATGTTTGGGCATCATTCTGTCACATTTGCCTTCACCTCGATCCTCTTTCCCAGCTAGAACATCTTTTAAGGTTCTCCTTACTAGAGTAGAAGAGGGATACGTTGAAGCTTCATGATATTTTTGGTAGATATGGTATTGGGCTTCTCTTACTATGGTGGACGAGGGAGGTAGTTGGTTTTTATAGAGAGAGGGTTTCTTGGGATGTGGTTCCATTCACTAACATATGGAAAGAGAGAATGCTTTGCTAATCTAGAGAGATATTGGAGATTTATGGTGAAGGAGATGGAAAAGGGGGAAGAAAAGGACATCCACCTTTGCTTTGGGATAAAGAGGAGAGAATTTGTGATGATGAAGGGGTGGATGAGGGCTTCTTTTATAGGAATGGTGGAGGGTAGAATTGTCCTAATTGCAAAAGGTATATGGATGACACATGGGTATATATGTTGTTGGTATATATTCCCATAGAGCCATCCCAAGCGATTGCATGGAGTCAGATATTAATTAATCAATTAATGCGATTATTTGGTGAATTAATGAAATTCCAGAATATTCTAATTAATCCACGAGTGTTTTAATTAACATAGTGTTTCTATTTACCAATGGGTTTAGGAAACCCTACTTCCCTTCGTCTCCTATTTAAAGGAGGTTGACGGTCGATATCAATATAAGATATTGAGAGAGGCTTTTCAGTTTATGCTCACGTACGTAAACCTAGCTGTCACCGTCCTTAGGAGCGAAAGGAGAGCAATGTGCCACTAGCACGTCGTCGCACAGACACGACTCCTTCCCGCCGGCTTAGGAAGCGCGACGTGGAGTTCAAGTCCATCTGCGTGGACGAAGTAGAAATGCATATGCTAAGACGCCTACGTTCGGAGGACATCAACGACCATCCATGCACGTTACGAGCAGCGTACATCATCGTACGAAAGGAGCGCCGCCGGATCTTCCTGCGATAATGAACGGGAGAGAAGTTCTGTTCATGTAGACAAGCGTCGTTGCACACCTTTGTGTAGCGGGATATCACCGGACTTGCTCCGCGATAAGGTATATCCCGCAAACACTCTTTCCCAATATGATGTTGTCGATGAGATCCTGTTTTGGGTTGCGTGGATTTTGTTGCTTCCGTCGTGCATGTTTTCTCCACAAAACCCAACAGTGGTATCAGAGCAGCGTCGATCTACGGTGTATTTAGATTCATTTCGATATGATCGATTCACTGTATATTGTTTTCTATGTTGCATACGATGCAAATTAAAACTTCTAATGTGCAAATCTAAACCTAATTCCACATACGCCGTAGGATTCTATTTTTGACATTTTGGATGGGGTCGACTATAGAAAATATTGATTTTCCTAAGTGCACGGAAGTAAAATTTCGTAGACCTTTCAGGGGCTCTGCCCCTGTGTACCCTGCATAGTCTGCGTGGGAGTCAAAAATACACTATTATCGATGAGATCCCTGCAAACACTCTTTCCCAATACGCTGTTGTCGACAAGATCCCCGCACAGGGGCACTGCCCCTGTATACCCCACATAGTTTGTGTGGGAGTCAAAAAAATATTTAATGGGGAATGTCCCACATTAAAAGTACTGCAATTTTAATATGTATATATGTATATGTAGATATACCTATGATAGCATACATGTCGCCTTTAAAATCTATTTTATGTGATGAATGCATGCACAGTTATGGCCTTGTATCCCTTTTTGTGAATGTTGTGAATGAATGTGGATGTCAATCTTGTGGATATGTTTGTTTGTGAATACTATGGATGTATAATGGTTGCATATGGATCCTTTGCATAAAGTATTCATCTTGCATACCGAGCCTCATCTCTTATTTCAAAGTGTAATTAATTCTTTCCCTTTATATTTGTACTCATATGATGTAATAGAGATAGGATTAGTTTTAGTTTTTGTAAACTTGATGTAAGGAGGCCACTTGAAGATCCAACTCCAAAGAGTGTCCATGGAGAAGCACCATGAAGATCTAATTCCAAGAAGCAACCTGAAGATCCAACTCCAAGGAGCGTCCATGGAGAAGTAACAAGAAGATCCAATTCCAAGAAGCAACTTGAAGTTCCAACCTCACAAAGCATCCATGAAGTTGTTCATTGTAATGTTGATCATTACATGCTTACAGGTTAATTCATAGGTGTTGCATGAGATGCATAAGACCATAGGTGGACCGTAATCCTTTGTTGCTCCAAAGGATTACAATAGTATGGCCATAACCGATGTATTTGTGTTTGTGATTGCATGTCTATCATTTGTGGTTGTGGATATAGTAGTATATGATACGTACTATAAGTACGTGGTGTTTGGATATGTATATATATTAATAAAACCCCTCAATAAATAATATTAATTTTTAGTTGCCTTCCATAAAGAAACACACATGAAAAGCTTGATCGACTATGTGTGGGCACGCCTCCACGTGGTACACTGTCTATCTCGTAGAAGTGTAATGGTGGGTGTGTGGATCTGCCTCCGCAGGGTGCACACTCATCGTGTTGGCTTATGGGTTGGACTTAACTAGGGAACCTTGATAGGATCAAGTACCTAAAGGCACATAGATGCATCATGGCAAGGAGTTGTGCATGATCATCTATCCAAGAGTTGCATATGATACAATTGGCAAAAGTTTCCTACCTTAGTATTTGGTTTTTGACGCCGGTGTTGGCTGGGCATTGATCCAATTATTTTGGGTCTTGGCTCACTAGAAGGTTGTGCATTGCAATCTTTTGAGTTGATAGTGAGGGCTATCAATTTGAATAAAATAGTGGGAGCGTAATTAATTAAAGGCCTAATTAATCTCGTTTATCAAATCTTTACAAGTCAAAATGTTTTGGACTAAATGCAAATTTTTCTTTTGTAGCAATCAAATGGCAAACAACACTCACACTTTCTCGTTGTGATCGATCCTTGAGAAGGACAAACTTACCGGAACCAACTTTCAAAACTGGTTTAGGACGTTGAGAATTGTTATCACACATGTGTGTAAGCTCTATGTCCTTGAAACACCAGAGCCAGCAGAACCCACCGTAAATGCGCCCAAGGCTGAAAATGATGCTTACAAGAAGCACCTTGATGATGTCGTAGATGTCAAGTGCCTGATGTTGTGCTCAATGAACTATGAGTTGCAAGAGCAGCATGAGAACATGAATGTCATGGAGATGGTAACACATCTCAAGAACATGTATCAACATCAAGTAAGACAGGAGAGATATGATGTCTCAAAGGCTTTGTTCAGGAGCAAAATGAAAGAGGGAGACTCAGTTGGCACCCATATACTCACTTTAATTGGGTACGTGGAAAACCTATCTAAGCTGGGATTTCCACTAGGTCAAGAGTTGGCCACTGATGTGATTCTACAATCGTTGCCTGAATCATATAATCATTTTGTCATGAACTACAACATGAACAATTTTGACAAGCCGTTGTCAGAATTGTTGGGCATGTTGAGGATAGCTGAAGCATAGATGAAGAAAGACAAGCCCAAGTCTGTGATGATGATCAACAAGGCAAAGGGAAATTCAAAAGGCAAAGACAAGGCTAAGAAAGGTTCTAAAGCCGAGCAGAAGCCAAAGTCATCCACGCTAAAAGCTAAAGGTGGGATCTCCAAAGAAGGCAGTTGTCACCATTGTCACCAGGCTGGACATTAGAAAAGAAACTGTCCTCTCTACCTGGAGGAATTGAGGAAGAAGAAGTAGGGGATAGAGATCTCCACTTTAGGTATATACGTTATTGAGATAAACTTAAATACTTCTTCATCTGGTACTGGATACCGGATGTGGATCTCACATATGTTCTAATATGCAGGATCTGATAAGAAATAAGCCTTTACGAAAGGGCCAAGTCAAGTTGCGGGTCGCTAATGGAGCAAGAGTTGTTGCCACCGCAGTTGGAGTTATTAGTTTATCTTTGCCTACGGGTCTTGTAATAGAATTATAAAATTGCTATTATGTACCTGACATTAATAGAAATATTATTTCTATATCTTGTATGGACAAGAGTGGATTTAAATTTCACATTAAGAATGGAATTATTTCTATTTCTAAAGATGAGATCTTTTATGGAAATGCCCCTATGTCTTATGGTATCTACTTGTTAGAACTTGAGACTAGCATATACAACATAAATACTAAAAGGTTAAAACTTGACAACTCAAACAAAACATTCTTATGGCATTTTCGTCTTGGGCACATAAACGAGAAGCGCATATCTAGACTCCATAAGGATGGTTATCTAGAATCTTTTGATTTTGAATCATTGGAGACATGTGAGGCATGTTTATTAGGGAAGATGACCAAGACTCCTTTCACTGGACACAGTGAGAGAGCTAGTGATCTGCTAGGGCTCATACATACTGATGTATGTGGACCTTTTAGATCAAATGCTAGAGGAGGCTATAAATGCTTCATTACCTTCACTGATGACCTCAGTAGGTATGGCTATGTATATCTTATGAAACACAAGTCAGAAACTCTTGAAATGTTCAAGAATTTCATGAATGAAGTAGAGAAGAAACTTGGTAAGAGGATTAAAGCACTCCATTCAGATCGAGGTGGCGAATACTTAAGCCAAGAGTTTGAGGACCATCTGAGAGACCGTGGTATTGTATCACAATGGACTCCACCTGGTACACCACAACATAATGGTCTGTCAGAAAGAAGGAATCGTACATTATTAGACATGGTACGATCAATGATGAGTTCATGCAAACTTCTAATATCGTTCTGGGGATATGCTCTTGAAACTGCAGTGTTTACACTTAACTGTGTACTTTCCAAATCAGTTCAAAAGACACCATATGAGATATGGAATGGGAATCGTCCCAATTTGTCTATGTTAAAGATTTGGCGATGTGAAGCTTATGTTAGGAAACAATTTCCTGAAAAGCTTGGACCCAAATCAGAAAAATGCTATTTTGTTAGATACCCCAAGGAAACTCGGGGATACTACTTCTACACACCATCTGACAACAAAGTGTTTGTTGCTAGGACTGTTGTATTTCTTGAAAAGGAATTTATTTTCAAAGGCATTAGTGGGAGGAATGTAGAGCTCGAAGAAGTTCAAGACCAACAAGAAAGTAGAGAACCTGAGGAGGTACATAAGGAACATGAAGACTCACAAATTGTTGTGGAATTTCAAGTTCCAAATGTAACACAGGAACCTCGTAGGTCTAGTAGGACATGACTTGAGCCTGAGAGATTTGGATTTCTTGTGACTCAAGACAGTGACGAATTGGGAATAGCAGATGAGCCAACTTCCTATCTAGAAGCTACTAAAGGACTAGAATCTGAGAAATGGCTCGAAGCCATGAGATCTAAGATGGAATCCATGTACACCAATAAGGTATGTACCTTGGTGGATCCACGTGAAGGGGTAAAACCCATAGGGTGCAAGTGGGTCTTCAAGAAGAAGACTGACATGGATGGAAATGTTCAAACCTATAAAGGTAGATTGGTTGCAAAAGGATTCCGTCAAATTCAAGGTGTTGATTATGACGAGACCTTCTCACCAGTTGCCATGGTTAAATCCATCAGGATCATGCTTGCCATTACAACTTATCATGACTATGAGATTTGGCAGATGGATGTTAAAACAACATTCCTTAATGGGAATTTACTCGAGTATGTGTACATGACACAACCTGAGGGTTTTATCGATCCAAAGGAAGCCAATAAAGTATGTAAGCTACAAAGGTCAATCTATGGATTGAAGCAAGCATCTCGGAGCAGGAATCTACATTTTGATGAAGTAGTCAAAAAGTTTGGATTTAGTCAAAATGAAGATGAACCTTATGTTTACAAAAGGGTTAGTGGGAGCACAATCGTATTTCTCATATTGTATGTGGATGACATACTATTGATGGGAAATGACATCCCTGCTCTTCAGACAGTAAAAGGTTGGCTAGGGAAGACCTTCTCTATGATGGATTTAGGTGAAGCATCCTATATACTAGGGATCAAGATCTATAGAGATAGATCTAGAAGGCTTCTAGGCCTAAGCCAGAGCACATACATTGACAAGGTGCTAAAGAGGTTTAGCATGGAGGGTTCTAAGAGAGGTAACTTGCCCATGTCCCATGGGGTTATGATCTCTAAATCCCAATGTCCTAGTTCATGTGATGAATGGGAAGGCATGATTAAGATTCCATATGCATCGGCAATTGGATCTATCATGTACGTGATGTTATGTACTCATCCTGATGTGTCGTATGCTTTGAGCATGACGAGTCGGTATCAGTCAGATCTAGGTGAATGTCACTGGATAGTCGTAAAGAACATCCTAAAGTACTTGAGAAGGACTAAGGATCAATTTTTGGTATACGGTGGTGAGGAAGAGCTCGTGGTAAAGGGTTACACCGATGCTAGCTTTCAAACTGACAAAGATGACTATAGATCACAATTTGGATTTGTGTTTTGCCTGAACAACGGAGCTGTGACCTGGAAGAGTTCCAAGCAAGAGATGGTTGCAGATTCTACAACAGAGGCCGAATATATTGCCACATCTAATGCTACAAAGGAAGCTGTGTGAATCAAGAAGTTCATTTCTGAACTTGGAGTGGTTCCAAGCTCTGGTGATGCAATTGAGTTGTTTTGCGACAACAACGGAGCAATTGCACAGGCTAAAGAACCAAGATCGCACCAACATTCCAAACATATTCTACAACGGTTCCATCTCATATGAGAGATCATACAATGAGGAGATGTGAAGATTTGCAGAGTACCTACAGAAAGAAATGTGGCTGACCCGCTCACAAAAGCACTTTCACAGGAGAAACATGACAGACATGTTTGATCACATGGATTGAGATTCAAGAGGGATTGGGTATAAGTGCAAGTGGGAATCATTCTATTGGTATGTATGCCCATAGAGACTATCATTCGATGATTGTAATGGGATAATATGTAAATGATTTGTAATACTACATTGATCATATCAATAAAGGCAAGTTTCCAATCTATATGTTTGGGTTTTATATTGTGAGATGACCATAAAACTTATAGATGTCTATAGAATAATATACTCAATGACATATGTCTTTGGGTTGATGACTTGAATAGTGAGATCATATGTATTCTAAGAGTATGTATTCTTGTTTTGTCCCTAATCGGTTGTTATTGTGGAAATACCCATAAACATCAATAACACATAAGATTAGAATATATGTTGGTTGATGGAAGAATCTCATTATCCATGATATAAAGATATCAAACCAAATACATAGATACTTGTTAGAGAACAGTGTATCAGATAGACCCACCTTGAGTGTGACACATGGATACCATGATTGGTAGTTAGAGTCACATCTCATAATGATGGTGGAGATTGTGGTTCTTGGACTTGAAGTCACTACACTTATCACATGTTGTTCGGTGCACTTTGACATCATTCACCATGGTCCTGAATAAGGATTGCCATGAAGATGGTGCTTGGGTGCACTGTGACACATGGGGATGACTGTGAGTGATGTAGATGGAATTTGTCCTTCCTACGGGAGTCTGATATTCCGGCCACTTGCTAAGCGAGATTGAGAAATGCATGGCCATGCTGATGTGAGTCAATATGTGATATTGAGCTTACATATATCTCAGACAGTCTGCTCTAGTTCAAGGAACATGGATTGAACATTGAAGAGGATACCAATTCCATGACTCGAGTTTAATCCGGATATCAGTGACAAAGGAACTATACAATCACTGTAACACCAGTCATGAATGATAGGTTAAGTTGTTCTCCAACTTCTCCAATTACTTGGGTGGCAGTGAAGTCTTGCTAGATACCAATCATTGCTTGTGAAATCATAATATGATTGTGGATATCACTGCCAACGTAATTTGGAGCCTACTGGGTCACACACATAGGATGTGTTGGAATAGGAGTATAATTGTGGATTTGATTGGAATTTCTCCGAATCGCATTGATTACTAAAATGTTTATGTAATCGATTAGAATAATATTGGAGTGACTGGCTCTAAGTGCAAGTGGAAGTCTGTTGGTATATATGCCCATAGAGCCATCCCAAACGATTGCATGGAGTCAGATATTAATTAATCAATTAATGCGATTATTTGGTTAATTAATGAAATTCTAGAATATTCTAATTAATCCACGAGCGTTTTAATTAACACAGCGTTTCTGTTTACCAATGGGTTTAGGAAACCCTACTTCCCTTCGTCTCCTATTTAAAGGAGGTTGACGGCCGATATCAATATAAAATATTGAGAGAGGCTTTTTAGTTTACGCTCACGTACATAAACCTAGCTGTCACCGTCCTTAGGAGAGAAAGGAGAGAAACGCACCGCTAGCACACCGCCGCACAGACACGACTCCTTCCCGCCGGCTTAGGAAGTGTGACGTGGAGTTCCAGTCCATCTACATGGATGAATTAGAGACGCAGACACTGAGACGCATGCGTTCAGAGTACATCAACGACCATCCGTGCACGTTACGAGCAGCGTACATCATCGTATGAAAGGAGCGCCGCCGGATCTTCCTGTGACAGTGAACGGGAGAGAAGTTCCGTCTGTGTAGACAAGCGTTGTTGCACACCTTTGTGCAGTGGGACATCGTCGGACTTTTTCTGCGATAAGGTATATCCCGCAAACACTCTTTCCCAATATGTTGTTGTCGACGAGATCCTGTTTCAGGTTGCGTGAATTTTTTTACTTCCGCCGCGCATGTTTATTCCACAAAACCCAACATATGTGTCATAAAAAGAGAGATGATTTGTAGTTAAGTGACACATGTATGTTTATCTATCATCCTAAGAGATATAAATTTGTGGCTATATGACACATAGATGCATATGTGTCATCTTAAGATATCTATCAAGGATTAGTTGAAACATGGTAGGATATGTGTCAAACGTTAGGATGTGATAGGTGTTTAAGAGATAAGCGTGATGCTAAGCTTCATGCTTTACCAAGTAGTGTATTTTCTCAAGCTACCTACTTGCTACCTAGCTCCATGCTTGCCTCCATAAGCAACTTTCTTGCCACCCAACTACCAACTTTTGTGCTTACCCATCAAATTATTTTTTCAAAATTTGACAAAAAGTACCGCAATTATATTATCAATATATAAAAGCATTTAAATCAATAATAATAGATTATTTTAAAGTTAAAATTGAATTTACAAAAAAATCTCAAAAAATCTTGTTTTTATGAATAGCTCTAAATAAGGAGTTTTAACTTGGACAGGAGATCAGGATGTTACATAAAATAATAATTAAACTCTCTGTAATGTCCCCGATTCAGCCACCTGGTTTTCTTCCTTCAAAAAATCAAGTAGCTGAAACTGAGATGTTAATATGGCACCAAGAATCAAAGCATAAGAGTGAGATAAGCAATATTTCATTTCAAAATATAACACCCTTACAAAATGTATTTTGACACTATCTCCTATATCAATCATAAATGATACATGAGTTTAAAAAATTAAGCGTGATCCGTCTTTGGTTCTTGATGCCCTTCAGGATATTTTCAAGATGAGTCTTCCACAAGGAAAGGTCCTACAAATAATAATCTACAACATGGAATAATATTTCATAGCCCAAGTGAGGAGTATAGGATAGAGAAATGTCTAAGTATGTAAAATAGATACAAGAAGCAAGACACTAGTAGCATAACTACATTCTTAATATATTACTCGAGTAATAAAAGTTCATACCAATATTATAGACCGTCTACTAGTATGATGCATAAGGAATGTGTATGTACGTATCTTCATTAAGCATTTATCAGATGATAACTCTATCAAAATGCTAGATCGATATTATGGAGCATAATCAGAATTGTTCATATTTCTCAAATAAAGATAACAAATGGGGGACCTTATTCCATAAATGATTTTAACTACAACTCTCTAAGAAGGTGTCAATTCACCTCGGGCTACTGGCCTGCAACCACAAAAACTTACTTAGCTAAGACTTCAGGCTATTAGGGTTACCAAACTAATTGTAAGTACCCTGGAACACCCCAACTACTCGTGCACACCGCATGTTATACACAATGAATCAAATTACCACATGCATCCACCAGTCGCCTTTCCAAGACCGGAAGAGAGTGCTCCTTGCACAAAATGCCACTTGGATTATCATTAGTTAGCATGCTCAATCTTTGCAGGAGATTATTCCCCATTTCTAACATGATCATGCCCAACTCTACATGACCAACCCAAGTGTGGGCCTAATTATGGTAGATCATTATACTCATCCGTCCCTGACTCCAAATGACTTAGATCTGGATCGCAAATGTATCACTCCCAGACCAAGACATGCCGACTCTATTACCAACACATCTCCCAATATAAGATATAGAATTAAAAGGACATCATCAAAGATATACAACTCAATATGATGTCTAGTCAAAGTTAATGAGGTCAAAAGGTAGCCATGAATAAATGAATCATTAGTTGAGTATTTCACTATGACACCTAAAATGTAAACTTGTGGGAGTGTGGAATTGAATCAGATAAATCTATGGCTAGGAGCATGCAAGATGTTTGGAAGTCCCCCCGTGTGAACATGGAACCAATTAAATAACCTTTCCTCTTTCATGGCTATAGGCACCAGTGAAACAGGCTCCTAGTCACCTTATAAGTGTTTGATGGAATTCCACTTTCCAACAATATCACATGACTCAAATAATAGGGAGAAATAAAGGAAAAGAAAATCAAAAGAGAATAAAAATAAAATGTACAAATGTACACTTAATTATAATCTAGAATCTTAACTCAATTTTGAAGAATGATCGAGACCAATATATGTAAGAGCTTAGGGTGATGGAAGGAAAAGCCATTAATTATCATATCTAGATTATAGTTGTATATAGTATATCATTTATTTGTTCTTTACAAAGAATATGAAGTGTGCTTGTTTCTACATACAATACCAACCATCCAAATCATGATTTTCATTGATGTTGATATCATAGGTCAGGATAAGAATTTAATACCATACTAAACAATATTAAAACATATTAAAACACACTTTTCATTGATGTTTATATTAGGGATTATGATAAGTAGTGAATATTTATACATAGCTATATTAAACCATAATAAACCCTACTTTTGATTAATGGTGATACAAAAGATTAAGTAAGAAGTGGAGCACATAAGAAATCATACTTTTAATTGTTGCTTACATAAGATACTATTATAAGGAATGAGGACCATACTAAATCATGATGCTAAACCCAAGTTTTCATTAATGGTGATATAAAAGATTATGTCAAGAAGTGAAAACATCTAAAACCATACTTCTATATGTACTTGATACATAATTCCACAAGAAGTATATATCATCATTAAATATATCCAATCTTGATATATTTGGGCAGCATTCTATCACATTTTCCATCATCTTGATCCTGGTTCCCAACTAAAACAACTTCTAAGGTTTCTCTTACTAGAGTAGAAGAGGGATGGTTTAAAGCTTCATGATATTTTTGGAATATATAGTATTGGGCTTCTCTTACTATGGTGGAGGAGGGAGGTAGTAGGTTTCTTTAAAAAGAGGGTTTGTTGGAAGGTGGTTCCATTCACCAACATAGAAAAAGAGAGAGTGCTTTAATAATCTAGAGAGATATTAGAGGTTTATGGTGAAGGACATGGGTAAGGAGGAAGAAAGGACATCCACCTTTGCTTTCGGATAAAGAGGAGAGAAATTGTGATGATGGTGGGGTGGATGAGGGCTCCTTTTATATGAATGGTGGAGGGTAGCATGGTCTTAATTGCAAAAAGTATATGGATGACACATGAGTATATGTGTGTCATCAAAAGAGAGATGATTTGTAGTTAAGTGACACATGGATGTGTATGTGTCATCTTAACAGAGATAAATTCATGGCTATATGGCACACAGATGCATATGTGTCATCCTAAGATATCTATCAAGGATTAGTTGACACAAGGTAGGATATGTGTCAAAAAATAAGATGTTCTAGTGACACTAAGCAATTTTCTTTACCTAGTAGTGTGTTTGCTCAAGATACCTACTTGCTACCTAGCTACATGCTTGCCTCCATAAGCAACTTGTTTGCCACCCAGCTACCTGCTTGTGTGTTTACCCACCAAATTATTTTTTTTTCAAAATTTGACAAAAAGTACGACAATTTTATTTTCAATATATAAAGTTTTTAAATCAATAAAATAGATTATTTTAATATTAAAATTGAATTTACTAACAAATTCTCAAAGAAGCCTTTTTTTACAACATACTCGAAAGAAGATGTTTTATTTGATCAAAATTCAGAATGTTAGATAAAAACAATTTTTTATGTAGCATCTTGATCTCCTGTCCAAGTTAAAACTCCTTATTTAAAGATATTCATAAAAATAAGCTTCTTTGAGATTTTTTTGTAAAATCAATTTTCACATTGAAATAATCTATTATGACTGATACAAATACTTTGGTATATTACAAATATAATTGAGGTACTTTTTATCAAATTTTGAAAAATATTATTCGGTTGGTAAGCACTCAAGTAGGTAGTTGGGTGGCAAGCAAGTTACTTATGGAGGCAAGCATGTAGCTGGGCAGCAAGTAGGTAGCTTGAGCAAACACACTACTTGGTAAAGCAAGAAGCTTAGTGTCATGCTTCTCTCTTAAACACCTAGCACATCCTAATGTTTGACACATATCCTACCATGTGTCAACTAATCCTTGATAGATATCTTAAGATGACACATATGCATCCATGTTTCATATAGCCACGAATTTATCTCTCTTAGGATGATAGATAAACATACATGTGTCATTTAACTACAAATCATCTCTCTTTTGTTGACACATATATACCCATGTGTCATCCATTTACCTTTTGCAATTAGGATCATGCTACCCTCCACCATTCCTATAAAAGGAGCCCTCATCATCCCCACAATCATCACAAATTATCTCCTCTTTATCCCAAAGCAAAGGTGGACGTCCCTTTCTTCCTCCTTTCTCATCTCCTTCACCATAAACCTCCAATATCTCTCTAGATTAGCAAACCATTCTCTCTTTCTCTATGTTAGTGAATGGAACCACCTCCCAACAAACCTTCTCTCTATGGAAACCAACTACCTCCCTCCACCATAGTAAGAGAAGCCCCATACTATATATACCAAAAATATCATGAAGCTTTGACGCATCCCTCTTCTACTCTAGTAAGGGGAAATTCTAGTTGGGAAAGAGGATCGAGGTGAAGGCAAATGTGACAGAATGTTGCCCAAACATATCAAGATAGGATATATTTAATGATGCTATGGACTTATTGTGGGATTATGTATCAAGTAAATTAGAGGTATGGCTTTGTATGTTTTCACCTCTAAACATAATCTCTTAGATCACCATCAATGAAAAGTATGGTAAAATATTGTTTATTATGATATTCAATTCTTATCATGATCTATGATATCAACATCAATGAAAAGCATGATTTGCATAGTTTGACATATGCTTTATAAAGAATAATTAAATGATATACTATATACAACTATAATATAGATATGATTATTAATGGATTTTCCTTCCATTACACTAAGATCTTACATATATTGGTCTTTATCATCCTTCAAAATAGAGTTAAGATTCTAGATGATAATTAAACACACCTTTGTACATTCTATTTATTTTCTCTTTTGATTTACTTTTCCTTTATTATCTCTATTATTTGTGTCATGTGATATTGTTGGAAAGTGGAATTCCATCAGACACTTGTAAGGTGACTAGGATCATGTTTCACTGATGCATGTAGCCAGTAATGAGGAAAGGTTATTTAATTGGTTCCATGTTTGCACTCCCTAACCTCTTGCACACTCCTGGCCATAGATTTGTCTGGTTCAATTCCACAATCCCACAAGTTTAATTTTAGGTGTCATATTGAAATACTCGACTAATAATTCATTTACTCATGGCTCCCTTTTAACCTTATTAACATTGATTAGCCTTCATATTTAGTTGTATATCTTTGATGATGTCCTTTTAATTCTAAATCTAATATTGGGAGATGTGTTGATAATAGAGTCGGCATGTCTTGGTTGGGGATTGATACATTTAGGATCCAGATCTAAGTCCTTTAGAGTCAGGGATGGATGAGTATAATGCTCTATCATACTCATGCCCACACTAGGATTGGTCATGTAGACCCAGGCATGATCATGTTAGTACTGGGGAATAATCTCCTATAAAGATTAAGCATGCTAACTAATGATACTCTAAGTGGCATTCTGTGCAAGGAGCACCCTCTTTCAATCTTAAAAAGGCGATTGGTGGCTGCGTGTGGTAATCTGATTCATTGTGTATAGCATGTGGTGTGCATGAGTGGCTAGGGGTGTGCCAGGGTACTGACAAGTGGTTTGGTAACCCTAATGGCCTAAAGTCTTGGCTAAGAATGTTTTTGTAGTTGTAGGCCAGTTGCCAAGGTGAATTGACACCTTCTTGAGATTGTATTTAAACTTGTTTATGGAATAAGGTCTCCCATTGTTATCATTATTTGAGAAATACCAATAATTCTAATTATGCTCCATAATATCGATCTAACATTTTGATAGAGTTACCATTTTGACAAATGCTTAATGAAGATACATACATACACATTCCTTATGGATCATACTCGTAGATGGTCTGTAATTAAAGTATGGACTTTTGATACTTTAGTTATCTGAGTAATATATTAAGAATGTAGTTATGTTAATAGTGTCTTGTTGCTTATCTCTATTTTCCATATTTAGACATTTGTCTAACCCATACTCTCCCATTTGGGTTGTGACATATTATTCCATGTTGCATATTATTATTTGTAGGACCTTTCCTTGTGGAAGACTCATCTTGAAAAGATCCTGAAGGGCATCAAGAACCAAAGACAGATCAAGCTTGATTTTTTAAACTCATGTATCATTTATGATTGATGTAGGAGATAATGTAAAAATACTTTTTCTAAGGGTGTAATATTTTGAAATGAAATATTGCTTATCTCACTCTTATGCTTTGATTTTTGGTGCCATATTAATAGCTCAGTATTAGATACTTGATTTTCAAAGGAAGAAAATTAGGTGGTTGACTCGGGGATGTTACAGAGATGGCATCAGAGCAACAAGATGAGACCTTACACAAGGAAAATTGTAGAAGTATAAAATTAAAACTAGCATTAGTATAACCTTAAGTAGAATAGACCAAGATAAATCATAACCTAAATCTTATAATTTTCAAGGACGAAAATTCTTTGAAGGGTCGATATATGTAACATCGTGAACTTCTGCCCAAGTTAAAACTCCTTATTTAGAGCTATTCATAAAAACGAGCTTCTTTGAGATTTTTTGTAAACTCAATTTTAACATTAAAATAATCTATTATGATTGATTTATATGCTCTAGTATATTAAAAATATAATTGCAAAACTTTTTGTCAATTTTTGAAAAAAAATTTGGTGGGTAAGCACACAAGCAGGTAGTTGGGTGGCAAGAAAGTTTCTTAGGGAGGCAATCATGTAGCTGGGTAGCAAGTAAGTAGCTTGAGCAAACACACTACTTGGTAAAGCAAGAAGCTTAGTGTCATGCTTCTCTTTTAAACACCTAGCACACATCTAATGTTTGACACATATCCTACCATGTGTCAACTAATCCTTGATAAATATCTAAAGATGATACATATGCATCCATGTGTCATATAGCCACAAATTTATCTCTCTTAGGATGACACATAATCATGCATGTATCACTTAACTACAAATCATTTCTCTTTAGATGACACATATATACCCATGTGTCATCCATATACCTTTTGCAATTAGGACCATGCTACCCTCCATCATTACTATAAAAGGAGCCCTCATCCACCCCACCATCATCACATATTTTCTCCCCTTTATCCCAAAGCAAAGGTTGACGTCCCTTTCTTCCTCCTTTCCCATCTCCTTCACCATAAACCTCCAATATCTCTCTAGAATAGCAAAGCATTCTCTCTTTCTGTATGTTAGTTAATGGAACCACCTCCCAACAAACCCTCTCTCTATAGAAACCAACTACCTCCCTCCTCCACCATAGTAAGATAAGCCCAATACTATATCTACCAAAAATATCATGAACCTTTAATGCATCCCTCTTCTACTCTACTAAGGGGAACCTTAAAAGATGTTCTAGTAGGGAAAGAGGATCTAGGTGAAGGAAAATGTGACAGAATGCTGCCCAAACATATCACGATTAGATATATTTAATGATACTATGGACTTATTATGGAATTATGTATCAAGTATATTACATGTATGGTTTTGTATGTTTTCACCTCTTTACATAATCTCTTAGATCACCATCAATGAAAAGTATTATTTAATGTTATTTAGTATGATATTCAATTCTTATCATGATCAGTGATATTAACATCAATGAAAAGCATGATTTGCATGGTTTCGCATATGCTTTCTAAAGAATGAATAAATGATATACTATATACAACTATAAGCTAAATATGATTATTAATGGATTTTCCTTCCATTACCTAAGCTCTTACATATATTGGTCTCTATCATCCTTCATAATAGAGTTAAGATTCTAGATGATAATTAAACGTGCCTTTGTACATTCTATTTCTTTTCTCTTTTTATTTCCTTTTCCTAGATTTATCCCTATTATTTGAGTCACGTGATATTGTTGAAAAGTGGAATTCCATCAGACACTTCTAAGGTGACTAGGAGCCTCTTTCACTGATGCCTGTAGCCATGAAAGAGGAAAGGTTATTTAATTGGTCCCGTGTTCGCACGGGGGACTCCCAAACCTCTTGCATGCTCCTAGCCATAGATTTGTCTGATTCAATTCCACAATCCCACTAGTTTACATTTTAGGCGTCATAGTGAAATACTCAACTAATGATTCATTTATTCATGGCTACCTTTTGACCTCATTAACTTTGCTAGACACCATATTGAGTTGTATATCTTTGATGATGTCCTTTTAATTCAAAATCCTATATTGGGAGATGTGTGGGTAATAGAGTCGGCATGTCTTGACCGAGGATTTATACATTTGTGATCTCAATCTAAGTCCTTTGGAGTCAGGGATGGATGAGTATAATGCTCTACCATAATCAGGCCCACACTTGGGTTGGTCATGTAGATTCGGGCATGATCATGTTAGAAATGGGGAATAATCTCCTACAAAGATTGAGCATGCTAACTAATGATACTCCAAGTGGCATTTTCTGCAAGGAGCACCCTCTTTCGGTATTGGAAAGGTGACTGGTGGATGCAAGTGGTAATTTGATTCATTGTGTATAACATGTGGTGTGCACGAGTGGTTGGGGTGTTCCAGGGTACTTACAGCTGGTTTGGTAACCCTAATGGCCTAAAGTCTTGGCTAAGTAAGTTTCTTTGGTTGTAGGCCAGTTGTCTAAGGTGAATTGACACCTTCTCAGAGAGTTGTCGTTAAAATTATTTATGGAATAAGGTCTCCCATCTGTTATCTTTATTTGAGAAATACCAATAATTTTTATTATACTCCATAATATTGATCTAACATTTTGATAGAGTTATCATCTGATAAATGCTTAATGAAGATACGTACATTCACATTCCTTATGCATCATACTAGTAGATGGTCTGTAATTAAGGTCTAGACTTTTGATACTTTAGTTATCTGAGTAAAATATTAAGAATGTAGTTATGTTAATAGTGTCTTGCTGCTTATCTCTATTTCCATACTTAGACATTTATCTGACCCATACTCTCCCACTTGGGTTGCAACATATTATTCCATGTTGCAGATTATTATTTGTAAGACCTTTCCTTATGGAACACTCATCTTGAAAAGATCCTGAAGGGCGTCAAGAACCAAAGATAGATCAAATTTTATATTAAACTCATGTATCATTTTTTATTGATGTAGGAGATAATGTAAAAATACCTTTTGTTAGGGTGTAATACTTTGAAATGAAATATTGCTTATCTCACTCTTATGCTTTTATTCTTGGTGACATATTAACGACTCCGTTTCAAATACTTGATTTTCAAAGGAACAAAATTAGGTGGTTGAATCCGGGACATTACAGAGATGGTATCAGAGCTAGGTATCGATCCTCGGATGTTATAGGGCGGGGACAAAGTCATTGGAGGCCCTTGAACCTTTCCCATGTATCAAACAAAGTCTCTCCATCTCTTCGAGATAAGTTGGTGAGTTGGCTTCTCCACTAAGCCACCTTGCTTGGTGGAAAGTCTTTAGAAAGAAAAGACTTCAATATTCACAAGTACAGAAATGACGTATAATGTCACATTGGCTGACGTCAATTATAAATAAAATAATGACGCTAATAAACTACGATGTCAGTTTAACAAGAAAATTGACACCTATATGTGAAGGTCGGCCGCTTTACAAAAGATATGGGTATCAGTTTTTATTTAACGTCGGTCGGTCGAAATAAAAATCAACATCCAAAATCACCCGCAAAATACAATCTTCTAGGAAAAAAAATTCCTCCAAAATTTTCAATTCGATGTCAGTTTTATCAACACCGACGACTCATGTTTTGTGCCAAGTCTCGTGAAATGTTTTCCCCCATATGTCATTGGTTGTTTAAAATACAACCGATGCCTAAATATCCCTCACGAGGTAAAAATTCATACCTTATTTGGCATCGGTTGTTGCACAGGAGCCGACGAGGATGTTTGTTCGCGCGTTGTCCCTGCAAAAAAAAATCCCCCCAATTTGCCTAATCAACGTTGATGTTAGGGGAGAAACTAACAACTATGATGTAGATGGTGTTAAGTGTCGGTTTTACCCAATAACCAACGCCGGTAATTAACTAAATAGAACCCGCGCGAGCCAGACTCTTCCCCTCCTTCTCTATTTCATTCCAGATTCACTGTTGCCGCTCAAGCTAGGTCTCGCGATTGAGGCTTGCCACTCGTCGTTGTCGCTGTTGTTGTTGTGAAGAGGAGCTCGCTACCGCCGTTGTGAAGAGGAGCTCACCGCCACCACTGTGAAGAGGAGCTCGCCGCCACTGCTGTGGAGAGAACTGCTATGAGGAGCTCGCTGCCACTGCCGCTCCAGTGTAGTCACTGCCGCCGCCGCTCTAGTAGTTCATTCATCACTACCGCCGCTCGCTTGCTCAGTCATCTCTGCCAACGACCATAGCCACAGCCCGACATCCTGCCACTTCTCACCACCTGCTTCACCACAGCTTCAGTCATCTCCACCTCCACCTCCGGCCACAGCTACAACCATCTCCACAACCACAGCTGCGACCACCTCCACCTCCGGCTGCCACCACCACAGCCTGCTCCACCAGTGTGGTGAGTTTTCTGTAAGATTATTATTAATTAATTGGGGTTGATTAATATGGATTAATAAGGGTTAAAAGAGGAATGAATGAACTTAGTTTAATATATAATTGTTCTCCAAAGTTGTGTAGTTTAATATATAATTGTTCTCCAAAGAGGAATGAATAAGGGTTAATGATGAATGGATGAATTTAATATATTGTTATTGCTTTCTTTCTCTCTTGGTAGTGATTGATTTAACTTATTTCAATATATAATTGTTCTTCAAAATTGTATAGTTGATTATT
Source organism: Alisma plantago-aquatica (assembly GCA_963693085.1). NCBI lineage: Eukaryota > Viridiplantae > Streptophyta > Magnoliopsida > Alismatales > Alismataceae > Alisma > Alisma plantago-aquatica. The sequence goes on along the minus strand of OY856415.1, from coordinate 34,756,766 downwards.
AATGATTGATTTGGGTTAATGATGAATGAATGAACTTATCCAAATGGAAGAATGAATTGAATTAAATGATGTTACATAAAACCTAGGATATGAATGATGATACTATGATTGAAGGTATATGAATGACAACATATATACATGTATTTTGTTGGCCTAGAAACCCATCTGAGATGTACTCATTAGGAGTAAATCTTGGATAGTCCCTGGTTTGGGACTGTTCTTGAATAGTTAATCTCACTTAGGATGTAAGTGTATAATGTGTATTTGATTTTCATGATGTTTCGTCAGCACTTCCCCGTTTGTTCTCTAAGTACATATGTCGGTGGGCATTTTCCCATGTACATCGGTGTACTTGGAGAACTGTAGGGAAATGCTACTAAAATTACTTGAAAATCGAATACACATTATACACTTACTAGTGAGATTAGGTGATCAAGAATGGGATAGGTGGTACAAATTTATTATATATAACACCCTCAACCCTAAACTTTTAACCATAAACCCTAATATTTTAACCCTAAACCCTAATCTTTTAACCCTAAACCCTAATATATAGTTGTTTTCTCTTTGATCATAGAATGGATAGATCATGGATGTCCATTCCAAATCACTGCACCCCAGATGTAACATCCCTGACCCGGGTTATGCTTTAACCCTAGATGTTTTGTTTAATAAAGTTAATTATATGCTTGCTCGTATCTCTTTAAAAGTAATTAAGGCTCAAGAGGAACTTATGTTTCAATTTTAGACCTTTTTGAATCATGTTGAAAACAATGTTTTGCTTGTTTTGGACAAAAGTGCAAATTACCCAAGTTGAGGGGTTAACTTGCAAATGTTACATGATAAAATGTTCCTCAGGTGTTGAAGAATCATAAGATTGAAATGATGCAGAGGTATGGCTTCCACAAGCCTGAGTACCAAGAAAGAACTTGTTGAGCAATGTTGTGCATTAAAACCTGGTTTTGGTGTAATGTGCAAATTACCCAAAACCTAGGGTTCAATATGCAAAATACCACCTCTAGAGAGTCCCTCATGTTTCTTGTCATCATGTAGAGAAAATAAAATGAGAGGGGCATCTAATTGAATCACTTTGTAGGAGAGAGAATCTTGATATTAAAATAATCGAGATTTAAGCATAATTGAAACCCTAATTCAATTTAATGCAAAAATAAATATATTAATTGAAGTGCACTTAAACCAAAAATGTGATGGTTGAAATTACATAAGTATGGACGTCCTTGTGCCTTGTAAAGGCAACGAAATATCTAAAGTGAGTGGAGAGCCCACTCACATTAGTTAACTAAAAAGTAATATCCACTCAATTTTGGATATTATTATTATAATGGTTAAGGTGCTTAATTTGTTTTCTTTAATTCATGGATAATGAAGAGGAATTACAAGGTGGGGGAGATGGCTTAGTATGCAAGGGATTGAGGGGAGTATGTGGCACCAATTTTGGGATTTGAAGGAATTATATATCACTTTCTCTCTCATTGAAATTCCCTTATATACATCCCATTTTCAACCCACATGAAAGGCTTTTTCGATTCCTTTTTCTTTCCTCGCTTTGGTTGAACACAATGGAGCTTAGGAGCGGTAGGAGGACGTGCCCCAACCTGTACGTAAGCTCCATAGTCATCTTCAACCTTAATTTCATGGTGGAAATCAAAATTCAATGCTTAATTTCTTCTTTTCTCCATTCCATCATCAACCTTAGCCATTCACTTCACTCAAAGACTTGAGGACGAGCCTTGGGAAGTTGTGGAAGATTCATTCACCATTTAGAACATGAAGCTTGAAGCTTGGATTCAATTTTTAAGGCAGGTTATATAACTTGAACCCTTAAACATTGTTATTGATTTCATTCCTTTATCATATGTTGATTCCTCCTTTACTTTCATATTTCCTTTTGATTGGTTGTTGAATTCGCCACAAGGATCACAATGGATTTCGAAGGTTTCAAACTTGAAGATGATGATGTCATATTAATCACATACCTCAACATAGAACATGTGCAAACGATTTTTCTTTTTGGTGATCAAACGGTCTCAAGACCGTTTGAGGTCAAGAGGACTCAAACCGTTTGAAGGTCAAATGCTGATGTGGTTGGATGATAATCCAATGGTTCCAATTAATTGAATTTTAAAAGGTTCCATGTATGTATGATCCACCAATTGCAAGCCCTAAATGATTGAATTGATTGAAACTCTAGTTGAGGGAATCGATTTCAAGGTTGATTGACCCAAACGGTCTCAAAACCGTTTGGAGGTCAAACAGCCTCAAGACCGTTTGAGGCCAAATGGTATCAAAACCATTTGGAGGTCAATGGTTGATTGTGGTGGAAGGTTGGAGATCCAAGGGCTACAATCTGATGTACTTTCAATAGTTCAATTGATGGATGGTTCGAGTACAAATCCTAAATTGATTTGATGTTGGAAACCTTAATTGGTCCAATCGATTTTGAGGTGGTTTGGACTAAACGGTCTCAAGACCGTTTGAGTCCAAACGGTCTTGAAACCGTTTGGGGTCAAACGATCTCAAAACTGTTTGAGATCAAACGGTCTCAAACTGTTTGAATTGTCCAATCGGTTTCAATATTCAATCGGTTTCAATGTTGGGTTGTCCATTTGGTTTCAAATCAATGGTTGATGATTCAGTTTCAAGACCGAATGGATGGATTCAGTTTCAAGATCGAATTGATGATGATTTAGTTTCAAAACCGAATGGGTTGATTCGATTTACAATTGGTCAAGACCTTTTGAAAGGTTGATCAAGACCATTTGGAGGTGTGGATCCAAACTGTTTGAAGGTTTATTAGTCAAAACTGTTGAAGGTTCAATTGATCTCAGAACTAAATGAGTACTATTAAAGTAACTCAAGATTGATTATAATGGAAGTACCTCTAAAGCACTTAGGTGAATGAGTACACTTGGAGTGATTGTCGTTTGATGCCTATAAATATGATGAATTTAATACACCATAATAATCATAGGTGTAGGTATCTTAGTTAAAGGTTGAGCCAACTAAAAGAAGTATCGATTAATCGACATCCTAGAGAAGATGAGAGAGAGGGAAACTCATACTTAAATAATCAATATGCAATGTGCAACATTGAGACCTTTAATTAGACATGTCAAATGGGTGGGTGGGTTGGGTAAGGGTTGGGTCATTGTGGGTGCGGGTCTGGCGGGTGCGGGTAAAAAATATACACTTCTAAATGGGTGGAAGAAAAGCACACCCAAACACGAACCAATGGGTTGCGGGTTGCCCGCGGATGCCCATATAAAATGTGTACAATCAACAATAAGTTACCAGTTGTTTTCTTTAACACTAAAAACAACATTTGAAACAGCTTATAACTATTGTTTTTATGTCAAATATAGTGCAAAAGAACCAACCAACTACTATGTTTGATGTCAAACTATTCGATTAGTTTTTGATATATGAAAAAGTAGAAGGTAGTTGTATGTTGATATAAATTAGGAAAATCGATGTAGTTTTCATAGATAAATATCACAAGAAAAATACATAATTTTGTCATGTAACATTAGGCATTCCTAATATTACAAGTACTTGTTATTTCCTATTGCAAACACAAAATAAAGATAATACAATTTTTGTTGGTAAAGATAAAGAATTAACTTGTACAAAACATGCAACATCTTTTAATAGGTGTATGTGTATATTATGTATATAAATATATTTGCTTCAATTAACTAGGTCACCCGCGGGTGCCCGCGGATCACCCGTGAAACCCACTTAATAAATGGGTGGGTATGGGTTTGGGTGATTTTCAGCGGGTGGCAAATTTTTCCGCCCAAACCCAACTTAAACGGGTCGACCCATGGGCGCCTGCAGATTTTGACCCAGTTTGACAGGTCTACCTTTAATAGGTGTAGGGTATGAATTAGGGTTTGATCCATGATGATGAGATCATGAAACCCTAATCGAGAATGTTGATGAACCCTAAACCCTAATTCAGGGTAATTTAACGAAAAACCCTAATTTAAGAGGATGCTTCATGAAAACCCTAATTTCGGGTAAAGTTACATGAATCCCTAATTTTAAGGGAAATGTTATAAGAAACCTTAATTCAAGGTAAGGATGTAATGTGAAACCCTGATATAGGGTAAAGTGATATGAAACCCTAATCCAGGGTGATGCTATGTATTATGAAACCCTAATTTGGAAACCTAGCCCTAATTTGTGTAAGGGGATGAGTAACCCTGATTGATATGAATTGGGAAACCCTAACGCTAATAAGGGTATAAGTGGTGTTACTTGGTATAGCATGGTGCTAAAATGTAATTGATATAACTATTATCAAGTATACTAACCATGCAGGTATCATGAGATGATGAGAATAGCCAGGTATGAGCTATGATGTTTCATTTATTATTGTTAATGGGCCTTATGATCCATAACATGATTTGTTGCCTAGTGAGAGGTAACAAGAGATGAAATGGGCCTTGTGAGCCATAACATGCTTTGTTGCCTAGTGAGAGGTAACAAGAGATGAAATGGGCTTTGTGAGCCATGTGAGATGCTTGTGTAGCAAGTATCATGTTTACCTTGGTCAGACGGCATGAAGGTATTCATTACCTGATAAATGGTAACAATTGTTCTATGTTGAACTGAGGGTTTGAATACCCATTTTCTATAATCATAATGATGAGTTTATTAAGGGATGAGAATACCCCTGATGAGATGAGAGATTGAGATTCCAATGCTTTATTAAAGGTTTGAACAGTACTTGATGGAAGTATTACACATTCTTTCTAGCAACTAATATAATAACTGATGTTTGGAAACTTGTTGATGCTAAAAGAATATGGTAATACACTTAATTAATCAAGTGATATCATATAATGTAGTTGCCCTGACCACAGATCCATCAGCGTCAGAATTTGTTGAATGGTGAAACGAGTTAAACTCGGAGTGCATATTTTTGAATATGTGGGGGTAATTGGGCAATTATATTATCATGCCCCATAGGAATGGATGCGGGCTATATCCTATGCATGGGATTGGTTACGAACCATACCCTAGTATGAGTATGGATACGGGCCATGACTCCATGATATGATACCAAGCATTGGCTACGGGCCATAACCCTAAAGAGAGTATATGTTGCGGGCTATAACTCTATAGCGAAGATGCCAATATACCCTGGCAAGCTAATTGCAGTTTGACACGTGATGTCTCTGTCGAATAATCTTGTACTGGCCGAGAAGGATGAGGTTTTGGAGTCCGGCTCTTCCATTGACCTTGTGTGGTACCGATGCTTTCTGTAATCGTGGTCGGTTGGATTATGAGCGGTATATCTCATCTTCTCAGGGCTTAAGTATGATTGTAAAATGTAATCAGCCATGTAGCGTAATTACTTAAGGTTGAAATACGAGAATCATTGGTTGATGTTATCTTGCTTAGCATATCCTAGATGGATAAATGTTATACATGTTCTTCATATTCCTTATTAAATAAATAATATGTTGTTGTATCAGTCATAGCTGAAATGCTTTGAAAATAAATATTGCTATAATCTGTTTAGACAATGAATTATCTGATGTTAAACATTTATGATTCATCTGTTCAGTTTTATCTTATTAAACTACAATAATAATGTTTTGGTGGAGAGTTATATCTCTCGCTGGGACATGGGTCTCACTCTGTCGGTCAGTAACACTTTTTAGGTAGACGTGGAGGAAGAGGCAGAAACCCTATAGTAGGGGAAGAGCAGCAGCAACAGCAGGGACAATAGTGAATTCTCAGGTGGAGACACTAGCTGTCATGCCTTAAACATAGAGTCATATGTGTCGTCTCTGTACTCTCAGGTCCTCGGAGTCAGTAGTTAGTTTAATGAATCGATCTGAGATTTTGGCTTGATGCCTCAATGTTTTTATGTTGCCTGTGTATAGTTTAAAACAGGGCACTTGATGCTTGTAATCCTCGAGAAGGAATGGTAAGAGATATATACTTGTAAACCAGGATGTAATTGAATTACTTTGGTTCTTTTTGAAAGAGTTTTCCAGTGTATGGATCTCTTTGTAAATGGTTTTAATTTGTAGTGATTTTCAGTAATCCGCTGCTAATGATCACTTCCGCCTAGTAAATGATGTTTTATTCGAACGTTGCACCACAATTTAATTGGTATCAGAGCTCTATGTTCACTGAGTCTACAGAGACATAGGATTAAGTTTGTTGAGTCTATTCTAGTATCTTCCAGTTTATCTAATAGTGACTTCTACTCATATAGGAGGAGAAGAAGAACTTGAAGATGTCTGGATCACATGAAGAACATGCTACTTAGGGTAGCATTGCTGCACCAGGAGGAGGTGCAAGGGACCGGGCTAGGGAGGAACTGGCAACTGAACATCCCCAGTTTGACCCAGCCATGATAGAGAACCCAACTTTTCATGCTCTGTTTGGGCAGTTCATGGAAACCACGACGCATATGGTGGATAGGATTCCACCACCTGCACCTAGGGAACCAGCCCATAATGAGGGACAGGGAGCTGGCAAGACTTTTGAGAGACTTCGCCGGGTTGGACCCACAAAATATGCTGGTACAGCTGACCCAACAGACGCAGATATGTGGCTGACTGAGCTGGAGAAGGCTTTCAAAATCCTCAATATCCCAGAAGTCGAAAAGGTGAGACATGCAGTGTACCTTTTAAAAAGGAGTGTTGGCCACTGGTGGACAATAGAAGAGGGTAAGAGGCCAGGTGTCAAGGTCGAATGGGGAGAATTCTGATGAGAATTCGTCACTAGATACTTCCCCAAGACTTACCTAGATGAAAAGATATCTCAGTTTGAGAAGATAAGACAAGGACCGATGAACATTAGCGAGTATGAGGCTAAGTTCATGGATCTTTTGTGGTTTTGTCCGCATATGGCAGCTACTGATGAGGAAAGAATTCGACATTTTGAGAAGGGGTTGAACGCTGAATTGACCACTCCTGTGTATGCTTTAGAGAACAGGGAGAGGTTTGCCATGTTTGTGGAGCCCATCAGACAAATAGAGAGGTATGTGATCGAGAAGCGACAGACCAGTGGTAATAAGGTGTACACTCAGTTTCAAGGACAAAGGTCTGAGGGCTTTAAGAAACCAAGGTTTTCTGCATCGGCAGCACCATCAAGATTCAATACCCAGACACAAAGGACGTCAAATAGGGGTAGGGGCCATAGTTTTGTTCCAAATAGAGCCCCCAGCACAACATCAACATCAGTGACTGGACCTCATAGACCCTATCCTGAGACCAGGATCTGTCATCAATGTAGACAAGTGGGACATCTGGCAAGGGATTGTCCATTCAGGAACACAATAGTGACTCAACCCCAGAGGCAGAGTCAGCAAGGCTCTCAGAGGAGGTAGTTTTTGAGTGGCACTCGAGGACATGGGCAAGCGTCCCAAGCTGGTTCATCAGCACCCAACAACTGAGCACAGGGTCAACAACAAGCAACATCGAGATTCTATACGATGAATCAACCCGAAGCAGTAGTCAACCCTCGAGTTGTGACAGGTCAGATGAAACTATTTCATTCTGATATGTCTTCATCCTACTTCGTATCTGTTTTAATTGATCTGGGTGCTACGCATTCCTTTATCACTCGAAGAGTGATTCATGACTGCAACATGACTGTCAGTCATAGGACAGATAGTCTGTTTTTAGAAACCACTTTGTTGGGATCTGCAGTGATGCGGGAGGTGTGTTCTCCCTGCACTCTTTCCTTTTCTAAACATCGCATTCAGGTGGATCTTATCCCACTTGAGATGCACAGGTTTGATATAATTCTTGGAATGGATACCCTAGAAAGGTATAAGGTTGTCTTGGATTGTGTTTCCAAGCAGGCTGTGCTCATTGATGATGGTGACACATGGATCTTTCAGGGAGACAGAAAGATTCTTCCAACCTGTCTTGTGTCAGCTATGGTAGGTAAAAAGCTGATGAGACAAGGATGCTTTGCATTCTTGGCTCATGTGGTAGACACCACAATGGAGAGCCCTAATCTTTCTGAAGTTTCGATAGTTAGGGAGTTTGAAGATGTGTTCCCTGAGGAACTTCCAGGTGTGCCTCCATCCTGAGAGATTGATTTTGAGATTAATCTAATCCCAGGCACGCAACCAAAAGCACAAACACCATATAGAATGGCACCTGCTGAAATGGTAGAGCTCAAAAAATAGCTGCAGGAGTTGCTTGAGAAAGGTTTTATCTGACTGAGTACTTCACCATGGGGTGCTCCAGTTCTCTTTGTTAAGAAAAAGGATGGATCGATGCAGTTATGCATTGATTACATACAGTTGAATAAGGTAACTATAAAGAACAAGTATCCTCTGCCAAGGATCAATGACTTGTTTGATCAGTTGTGTGGTGCAACTATCTTTTCTAAGATAGATCTGAGGTCAGGATACCATCAGTTTCGTATCAAGGAGAGTGACATACCTAAGTCTTCCTTCAGGACAAGGTATGGTCACTATGAGTTCATAGTTATGTCGTTTGGACTGACTAATACACCAGATGCATTCATGGAACTCATGAATAGAATCTTTCGACCTTTTCTTGATCAGTTTATAGTAGTCTTCATATATGACATCTTGATATACAGTAGAGATGCTCAACAGCATGAGCAGCACCTCCATCAGGCTTTAACTTTGCTAAGAGAACATAAGTTGCATGCTAAGTTTAGCAAGTGTGAGTTTTGGTTACCAGAAGTTTCTTTTCTAGGACATGTAATATCTACCTCAGGTATCCGTGTTGATCCTAAGAAGGTGGAATCTATTCTACAGTGGGAACAACCAAAAACACCGATAGAGATTCATAGTTTTCTTGGACTGGTAGGCTACTATAGGAGGTTCATTAAGAACTTCATTTCTATAGCTTTACCCCTAACCAAGTTGACCAGGAAGGAGGTTCCTTTTGTCTGGAATGACAAGTGTCAACATTCTTTCCAACTGTTGAAAGAAAGATTAACGAGTGCACCTGTGTTGGTGTTACCTGAGCAAGGGAAGGGGTACATAGTTTTCTGTGATGCATCTAAGAATGGTCTAGGATGTGTGTTGATGCAGGATAATCAAGTGATTTCTTTTGCCTCTCGACAGCTTAAGAAACATGAGGAGAATTATCCTACACATGATCTAGAACTAACTGTTGTGGTCCATGCCTTGAAGATCTGGAGGCATTATCTTTATGGAGAAATATTCCATATTTTCACAGACCATAAGAATCTAAAATATAACTTTTCACAACATGAGTTGAACATGAGACAACTCCGCTGGATGGAGTTAATCAAGGACTATGATTTTACACTTGATTATCATCCAGGGAAGGCTAATGTAGTGGTTGATGCACTAAGAAGGAAATCATCATCACCAGCCCTAGATAAAGCACAGTTGAACTCCTTAGTGTGCTTTAAAAGAGATATGCTTATCTCCTTGAGGCAAAACAATGTACAACTTAATGTATCATTGTTAATCGGGCTATTAGCTGAGATGCAAGTGAAACCTACTCTGAGACATCAGATTAAAGAAATACATCAATCTGATGTTGTAGTTCAGCAGATTAGGTCAGAGTATGGTAGTGAGAAACAGGATGGCTTTCATGAGTCATAGGATCAGGTAGACTGTTACCATGGTAGGATGGTAGTACATGATGCTAATGACTTAAGGAAGTTAGTCTTGGAGGAAGCTCATTCTTCAATGTATGCAATGCATCTAGGGAGCACCAAAATGTATCATAACCTGAAGGATATGTATTGGTGGCCAGGATTGAAGAAGAATGTAGTTGAGTTTGTTATGCGGTATCCGGTGTGTTAGTAGGTTAAATCTGAACATCAAAAGCCCACAGGAACAATGCAACCTTTGCCTACACCGCAGTGGAAATGGGATCATGTGACCATAGACTTTGTGGTTGGTTTGCCCAGAACAACCAAAAGTCATGATTCCATTTGGGTGATAGTTGATAGGTTGACTAAGACAGCACATTTCCTTCCTATCAAAACAACCTATACTACTGAGAAGCTTGCACAGATATATACAGATGAGATAGTGCATTTACACGGGGTACCAGTTACAATTGTTTCTAATAGAGGTCCCCAGTTTATGAGTCGTTTTTTGGAACGACTACATAAAGCTTTGGGTACGCAGTTAAGGTTTAGTACTACCTTTCACCCACAGACAGATGGACAATCTGAGAGGACCAAACAAACCTTGGAGTACTTTCTTAGGGCATGTGTCCTTAAATTTGTAGGAAGTTGGGATCTACACCTGAGCTTAATAGAATTTGCTTATAATAATAGCTATCAGCACAGTATTGATATGGCACCATATGAAGCATTATATGGTATACATTGTAGATCTCCTTTATGTTGGTATGAAATTGGAGAATATCAACTTTTAGGTCATGAGCTATTGTAGCAGACAACTGAGAAGATTAAAATAATACAACAACAATTAAAGGTTGCACAGGATAGACAGAAGTTGTATGCCGACAAATAGGAAAGACCCTTAGAATTCCAAGTTGGAGACAGAGTATATCTCAAGGTCTCACCTTAGAAAGGTGTCCTTAGATTTGGGAAGAAGGGAAAGTTAGCTCCTAGATTTATGGGGCCTTATCCAATCATTGAACGGATTGGAAAGGTAGCCTATAAGTTGGAGTTGCCACCCTAGCTGCATAAGTTGCATCCAGTGTTCCATATCTCTATGGTGAGAAAGTGTCATCCTGACACAGAGTTAGTTTTACAACCTATGGAGGTATAATTAAATGATGATATATCATATGTTGAAGGACCTGTGTTGATCCTTGATAAAAGAATTAAAAAGTTGAAAAAGAAAGACATATGTCATGTGAAAGTTCTCTGGCATCATCTTGGCATTGAAGAAGCTACGTGGGAGCTAGATGAAGAGATGAGGAGGAAGTACTCTTCTCTTTTCTCTTGATGATTTTGGGGACAAAATCCTTGTTAGGGGTGGATAAGTTTGTAACATCCCTGCCCGGGTTATGCTTTAACCCAAGATGTTTTGTTTAATAAAGTTAATTATATGCTTGCTCTTGTCTCTTGAAAAGTAATTAAGTCTCAAGAGGAACTTATGTTTCAATTTTAGTCCTTTTTGAATAATGTTGAAAATAATGTTTTGCTTATTTTGGACTAAAGTGCAAATTACCCAAGTTGAGGGGTTAACTTGCAAATGTTACATGATAAAATGTTCCTCAGGTGTTGAAGCATCATAAGAGTGAAATGATGCAGAGGTATGGCTTCCACAAGCCTGAGTACCAAGAAAGAACTTGTTGAGCAATGTTGTGCATTAAAACCTAGTTTTGGTGTAATGTGCAAATTACCCAAAACCTAGAGTTCAATATGCAAAATACCACCTCTAGAGAGTCCCTCATGTTTCTTGTCATCATGTAGAGAAAATAAAATGAGAGGGGCGTCTCATATGTTGATTCCTCCTTTACTTTTGGATTTCCTTTTTATTGGTTGTTGAATTCACCGCAAGGATCACAATGGATTTCGAAGGTTTCAAACTTGAAGATGATGATGTCATCTTAAGCACATACCTCAACATAGAACATGTGCAAATGGTTTTGCTTTTTGGTGATCAAACGGTCTCAAGACCGTTTGACACCAAATGGTCTCAAGACTGTTTGAGGGCAAACGGTCTCAAGACCGTTTGAGGTCAAGAGGACTCAAACCATTTGAAGGCCAAATGCTGATGTGGTTGGATGATAATCCAATGGTTCCAATTAATTAAATTTTAAAAGGTTCCATGTATGTATGATCCACCAATTGCAATCCCTAAACAATTGAATTGATTGAAACCCTAGTTGAGGGAATCGATTTCAAGGTTGATTGACCCAAACGGTCTCAAAACCGTTTGGAGGTCAAACGGTCTCAAGACCGTTTGAGACTAAATGGTCTCAAAACCATTTGGAGGTCAATGGTTGATTGTGGTAGATGGTTGGAGATCCAAGGGCTACAATCTGATGTAATTTCAATAGTTCAATTGATGGATGGTTCAATGAGTACACATCCTAAATCGATTTGATGTTGGAAACCTTAATTGGTCCAATCGGTTTTGAGGTGGTTTGGACCAAACGGTCTCAAAACCATTTGAGATCAAATGGTCTCAAAACCGTTTGAGATCAAATAGTCTCAAACCATTTGAATTGTCCAATCAATTTCAATATTCAATCGGTTTCAATGTTGGGTTGTCCATTCGGTTTCAAATCAATGGTTGATGATTCAGTTTCAAGACCAAATGGATGGATTTGGTTTCAAGATCGAATTGATGATGATTCGGTTTCAAAACCGAATGGGTTGATTCGATTTACAATTGGTCAAGATCGTTGGAAAGGTTGATCAAGACCATTTGGAGGTGTGGATCCAAACCGTTTGAAGGTTTATTAGTCAAAACTGTTGAAGGTTCAATTGATCTCAGAACAAAATGAGTACTATTAAAGTAACTCAAGATTGATTATAATGGAAGTACCTCTAAAGCACTTAGGTGGATGAGTACACTTGGAGTGATTGTCGTTTGATGCCTATGAATATGATGAATTTAATACACCATAATAATCATAGGTGTAGGTATCTTAGTCAAAGGTTGAGCCAACTAAAAGAAGTATGGATTAATCGACATCCTAGAGAAGATGAGAGAGAGGGAAACTCATACTTGAATAATCAATATGCAATGTGCAACATTGACACCTTTAATAGGTGTAGGGTATGAATTAGGGTTTGATCCATGATGATGAGATCATGAAACCCTAATCGAGAATGTTGATGAATTCCAAACCCTAATTCAAGGTAATTTAACGAAAAACCCTAATTTAAGAGGATGCTTCATGAAAACCCTAATTTCGGGTAAAGTTACATGAATTCCTAATTTTAAGGGAAATGTTATAAGAAACCTTAATTCAAGGTAAGGATGTAATGTGAAACTCTGATACAGGGTAAAGTGATATGAAACCCTAATCCAGGGTGATGCTATGTATTATGAAACCCTAATTTGAAAACCTAGCCCTAATTTGTGTAAGGGGATGAGTAACCCTGATTGATATGAATTGGGAAACCCTAACCCTAATAAGGGTATAAGTGGTGTTACTTGGTATAGCATGGTGCTAAAATGTAATTGATATAACTATTATCAAGTATACTAACCATGCAGGTATCATGAGATGATGAGAATAGCCAGGTATGAGCTATGATGTTTCATTTATTATTGTTAATGGGCCTTGTGAGCCATAACATGCTTTGTTGCCTAGTAAGAGGTAACAAGAGATGAAATGGGCCTTGTGAGCCATAACATGCTTTGTTGCCTAGTGAGAGGTAACAAGAGATGAAATGGGCTTTGTGAGCCATGTGAGATGCTTGTGTAGCAAGTATCATGTTTACCTTGGTCAGACGACATGAAGGTATTAATTACCTGATAAATGGTAACAATTGTTCTATGTTGAACTGAGGGTTTGAATACCCATTTTCTATAATCATAATGATGAGTTTATTAAGGGATGAGAATACCCCTGATGAGATAAGGGATTGAGATTCTAATGCTTTATTAAAGGTTTGAACAGTACTTGATGGAAGTATTACACATTCTTTCTAGCAACTAATATAATATCTGATGTTTAGAAACTTGTTGATGCTAAAAGAATATGGTAATACACTTAATTAATCAAGTGATATCATGTAGTTGCCCTGATCACAGATCCATCAGCATCAGAATTTTCTAAATGGCAAAATGAGTTAAACTCGGAGCGCATATTTTTTAATATGTGGGGGTAATTGGGTAATTATATCCTCATGCCCCATAGGAATGGCTGCAGGCTATATCCTATGCACGGGATTGGTTACAGACCATACCCGAATATGAGTATGGCTACGGGCCATGACTCCATGATATTATACCAATCATTGGCTATGGGCCATAACCCTAAAGAGAGTATATGATGCGGGCTATAACTCTATAGCGAAGATGCCAATATACCCTGGCAAGCTAATTGGAGTTTGACACGTGATGTCTCTGCCAAATAATCTCGTACTGACCGAGAAGGATGAGGTCTTGGAGTCCAGCTCCTCCATTGACCTTGTGTGGTACCGATGCTTTCCGTAATCATGGTCGGTTGGAGTATGAGCGGTATACCTCATCTTCTCAGGGCTTAAGTATGATTGTAAAATGTAATCAGTCGTGTAGCGTAATTGCTTAAAGTTGAAATACGAGAATCATTGGTTGAAGTTATCTTGCTTAGAATATCCTAGATGGATAAATGTTATACATGTTCTTCATATTCCTTATTAAATAAATAATATGTTGTTGTATCAGTCATAGCTGAAATGCTTGGAAAATTAATATTTCTCTAATTTGTTTAGACAATGAATTATCTAATGTTAAACATTTATGATTCCTCTGTTCAGTTTTATCTTATTAAACTGCAATAATAATGTTTTGGTGGAGAGTTATATCTCTCACTGGGACATGGGTCTCACTTCGTTGGTCACCAACACGTTTTAGGTAGACGTGGAGGAAGCGGCAGAAACCCTACAGCAGTGGAAGAGCAGCAGCAACAGCATGGACAGTAGTGAATTCTCAGGTGGAGACACTAGCCGTCATGCCTTAAACATAGAGTCCTATATGTCGTCTATGTACTCTCAGGTCCTTGGAGTCATTAGCTAGTTTAATGAATCGATCTAAGATTTTGGCTTGATGCCTCAATGTTTTTATGCTGCCTGTGTATAGTTTAAAATAGGGCAGTTGATGCTTGTAATCCTCGAGAAGGAATGGTACAAGATATGTACTTGTAAACCATAATGTAATTGAATTACTTTGGTTCTTTTTAAAAGAGTTTTCCAGTGTATGGATTTCTTTGTAAATGGTTTTAATTTTTAGTGATTTTCAGTAATTTGTTGCTAATGATCGCTTCCGCCTAGTAAATGATGTTTTGTTCGATCGGTGCGTCACCCCAGAGTTTATTTCTGGTCTTGATCTGTTTACTAGATTTGTCGAGGAACATAGGAAATAACCTGGAGTTAGGTTCTACTGTCCATGTAGGCATTGCGGTAACAACTTGAAAGTCAGCACTGGTGACGAAATCAAAAGTCATGTCATGTGCAACGGGATTGTACAAGGCTATACAGAATGGCACTTGCATGGAGAGATTTCAAACCTGAAATCAGTGGATGGTGATAGCAGTGCCTGTGTGGAAGAATAAATTGCCTCCGATGATGTAGATGTGAACAAACTAGTTCCAGTAGACATCATTGATGTGATGTTGGATAGTTGTAGGGTAGAGCACACTGATCCACCTCTCATGTTTAGAAACATTGTGTATGATCTTGAGATACCATTATACACATGTTGTACTAAGTTTACAAAGCTTAGCGTTGTGTTGAGATTGTATAAGCTGAAAGCAAACAATAGATGGAGCGATAAAAGCTTCACGTCATTGTTGTCTTTATTGAAAGAAATTCTTCCTGAAGGAAATGAGCTGCCAATCTCAACATACCAGTTAAACAAATTGTTATGCCCAATTGGAATGGAGGCCAAGAAGATACACGCATGCCCGAATGATTGTGTATTATTTCAAAAAGACTATGTGGATTTGAAAGGTTGTCCAAAATGTGATGCGTCCAGGTATAAAATGATGACTTCGGGGGAGTCCAAAACTAGTTCTCCTGCCAAGGTGATGTGGTATCTACCTATAATATCATGATTTCAACGCTTGTTTGCCAATCCGATATATGCGAAGAATTTGAGGTGGCATACAGATGTTAAGAAAAATAATGATGGGATCCTACGACATGCGTCTAATTCCCCACAGTGGAAGAAGATTGATTTATTTTACCCTAAATTTGGTGAAGAAGTCAGGAATCTAAGACTTGGGCTTTGTACATATGGAATGAATCCATACGGGATATTGAGCAGCCAACATAGCACTTGTCTAGTTATGCTTATTATATATAATCTTTCTCCCTGGTTGTGTATGAAAAATAAGTACATTATGTTGTCATTGTTGATATCGGGCCCTAAACAACTTGGAAATGATATCAAAGTTTATCTTGAACCTCTGATTGATGACTTAAAGAAACTCTAGGGTAAAGGTGTGATGACCTAAGATGCTTCACGAAGAGAGACATTTCATTTGCATGCTATGTTGTTTTGCACTGTTAATGACTTTCCAACATATGGGAATTTGTTTGGATATATTGTCAAAGGATCTAAAGTGTGTCCTATATGTAAAGATAACATTGATTCAATACGACTAAAATATGGTGGCAAGACTGTATATCTTGGTCATCAAAGGTTTCTTCCAAAATTCAATCCATATCGTAGGTTGCACAAAGCGTTCAATGGACGGAATGAGGAATAGAGTGCACCTAATCATATACCAGGGGAGGTTGTTTATGAAAGAGTAAAAGACTTTGTCAATGAATTTGGTAAGAGATCACAATGTGCCATGGCCACACGGAGTGATAAATCTTTATTCAAGAAGAAGTCAATATTTTGGGATCTTCCTTATTGGAGTTCTTTAGCAGTCAAGCATTGTATCGATGTCATGCACGTTGAGAAAAATGTCTTTGATAGCGTCATTGGTACTCTGTTGAATATACCAGGTAAGACTAAAGATGGGATAAAATCTAGAATGGACCTACGTGAAATGGGAATAAGGACAAAATTAATAGAAGTAGTTAGTAGCGATCGGAGAACATACTTACCTCCTGCTTGTTACACGTTGTCTAGAAAGGAGAAGAAAGCTTTTTGTGATTGCTTGGTAAATGTTAAGGTGCCACAGGGTTAGTCATCCAACATCCGTAGATTGGTATCAATGAAAGATATGAAGTTGATAGGTCTTAAATATCATGATTGCCACACTCTAATGCGACAAATATTTTGTATGGCAATTCGATCTATACTACCGAATCATATAAGGATTGTAATCACCAGATGTTGTTTCTTTTTCAACAGTCTCTGTAGAAAAGTTATTGATCCTGATACTCTCAATAAGTTGCTAAGAGAAGTTGTTGTTACCCTATTTCATCTTGAGATGTATTTTCCTCCTTCGTTATTTGATATCATGGTACATCTTGTTGTCCATTTAACTAGGGAAGTGAAAATGTTGGGACCAGTTTTCTTGCATTGGATGTATCCCTTTGAATGATACATGAGTGTTTTTAAAGGTGATGTTCAAAACCGTTATCGGCCTGAAGGGAGTATTATTTAAGGTAATGTGGCAAGAGAGGTTATGGATTTTTGCAATGACTTTCTGAGTGGTAATGACCTCCTGTTAATGACAAGAATGTTGAGGAGTATTTTGGCAAAGGAATTTTGGGATCACGGATGAAAGTAATCAGCCGTGAGCATTTGGAACAAGCTCACTTGTATATTTTACACAACATCGATGAAGTGAGTGTTTATATCGAGGAATATACAAATTTCATCAAGAGACAATATCCTCGAGCCAATTCAATGTGGATTGCTAGAGAGCATAACAAGACAATTATTAAGTGGTTTGAAGATAAAGTCTTACATCAACTATCTCAAACACCAAATAATCTTGCTAAAAATATCAAATGCCTCACCTTTAAACCAAAACTGAATGTTATGTCTTATGGAGGGTTTGACATAAATGGGTTCTCATATTACACAGCGTCAAGATGATAAGAGTGTCGTCCAAAATAGTGGGGTCACCCTTCAAGCGTCTTCATTATTTTTGCAAGTGCAAAGGATAAGAGTCCACGTGAAGCTAAAATGTCATATTACGGTGCAATTGAATACATATGGCAGTTTGACTACATAGATTTCAGAATTCCGCTCTTTAAATGTAATTGCGTTGATAACACCAAAGGAGTTATAGTGGATGAATTGGGTTTCACATTAGGGAACTTTGAAAAGATTGGCAAGAAGGGAGAACCATTCATGTTGGCATCACAGGTGAAACAAGTATTTTATATCGATGATCCTACAAATGATAAATGGTCAGTTGTTCTTCATGGTAAAAGACAGTTCATTGAAGATCCTATAGATGAAGAAGAGTACTATGATAAGTATGATGACTCGAGTCCATTCTCAGGTGCGTTTCCAACACCACCAAATATTGAAGCTAACGATGACTTTTATGTGTGCGGAGATCACATCGAAGGAATGTTAATTGATAAAAGATTGCAATATTAGAGGCATATTTTTATTTTTTTATATGTTTTATTTTTCTGAATGTGAACTTTTACAATGTTTTATTATCTTCTAGTTATGTTAAATGTTTAATGTTTGATTTTTTAATGACAATTTCAGATGGATGAGCATGAGTATGATGACTCTGATGATGATTACCGTGAGGGTGAGGATATCAATGTGGTTCCTCACAATGTAAGTTTTTAAAATATATCCTATATTTCTATCTATATGTCCATTTATAAGTTATATCATGTAAGTGTGTTTTTTTGTTAAATTTTAGGTTGATGATGTACCCCCTGAAGAATTTGGGGCACTTGATGAGCAACACAAAAAATTGAAAAAGTGAGGGGCATCACTATGATGAACAAGTTGCTACAACAAAGGGGCAATGGACCCAAACTGGTTGTGGATTTTGATCATGCAAGAAATCCAGTTGGAGTGAACTGCAACCCGTTTATTTCATATATTGGGGTTCTTACTCGTAGCCATTGTAGTCCTAATATAGAATCTTAGCATAAAGTTCCTAGGGGGAAGAAAGACTTAGTATGGAAGGAACTATGTGTGAGTTATTATTATTTGCAATTCTATTTTGCATATTACTAATTTTTAGGATACTAGTTAAATATATGAAATTTTGCTGAGTATATTTCAGCTAGATGAAAGCTTGCATCGTAAATGCGTGATGTAGCACTGTGGGAGGGTCCTAAGGAACTATAGGACAAATCTCACCTGAGATTACATACGAGATGATGAGAAGAGGAAGAAGCCAGCCACTGAGCAATGGAACTACCTGGACCCCAATGACTGGGAGGAGTTTGTCGCCAAAAGAAAAACTAATGAATTCAAGGTATTAAGTGCCACTCCCAATTTAATTAATATACATTATTATGTATTCACATATTCATGATTGACCTTTAGTGTTACTAACCAAATCAATGTACTTACTAAAAAAGGCTATCAGCGATGCTCAAAGAGCAAGGCGTGCACTAAATGTGCATGGCCACATGATGGGTCCAAAAGGCTATGTAGGCATTCGCCAAAGACTATAGGTTGCTGCTACTATTGAGTCTGCTGCTACTCAGGAGACTGGAGAGTCCTCTACTGTTACTCCCGCACCTCTGCCTCGCCATATTGTGTGGATAGTTGGGAGGCAAAACAAGAAAGGAGATATAACCAAACTCGCAATTGCTGAGGTGGCTGCAAAAATGGTAAAATTCAACTCTCATAGTAATCGATATTGATTATTATGTTTACTTACCAATTTCTATTGATGGCGATTAACGGGAGCATCACGAGCAGAGGAAGCAAGGCAAGTTCATCCCAGAGGGCACAAGGGATGAATTGGCAGTTTCTCTTGGTAACCCAGAGCATCCTGGACGTGTTAGGGGTGCAGGTGCTAGTGTGGGCATAAAAGCATTCTTTGGGCCATCACAGCGCAAACATGTCCCAAAAGTAGGATTTTCAAAAGCTGAGGTAACCTATTCTTTTTTTTAATATTATTGCAAAAGGGGATTCAATAATCAAAAGCTAGTGTTTTTTTTCATGTATAGGTAGATTAGTTAATTAATAGGAGAGTCTATGAAGTAATGAGCAAGTGGCAGGCATCTCTTACTTCCACTTAGACAATACATGTGGCATCCCACTCCTCCTATTGTAGAGGTGGTTGGGAGTAATCATGTAGACCCATCACCTAGCACATCCGATGTAAGTATTTTTGTGACATAGTAGCTAGTCTTTTCAAGATGATATGTTTATGTGTATATATATATATATATATATATATATATATAACATACTTTACGTAAATTTGTAGGGGTTGAATCCATGCCATCTAAAAAACAAAGAATGTATCGTTGTAGAGGTCGAGGCTTACCCACCCCTTACAGGGGACATGTTTCATGGAACTCCAGTACCAGATGGTGTGGTTTGTGTGAACCCAAGACTTGTACTCCACCAATGGATGCATCTTCCATTGCCATACGCCCACCCAGATTTTGAAATACTTAGTGAAGCAGAAGGCAGAGTGATATTGTGGCCCAAAGCGGATGTTGTCTATACTGCTATTGTATGGTAAATTTACATTATGTTAATTTATTAGTGTGTATATACAAGCTAGTCAATTGATCTGAAATTATATATACAGTTCAAAAGGAAGAAACCTGCTACAGCTCGGCCTCCACCTCCACCTCCTCTTGAAGTACCTAGTTGGCTTCCAAGGGACCTATACAACTCGTTAGGTCCTAATTGTAAGGGTATGGCAGTATGGATAGGCGAACATGACCCAAATTCTCCTATAAATTTTTCTATTCTAGTGTATGTTGTAGGCGAAGCATACGATAACAAAATATTTATACAAGATATTTTGGAGTTGTTTCGTTATAATTGGTTGAATACATCTATGATAGAGTTATGGATATGGTGAGATCTTGTTTATATATCCATATACCTTGTTTTATATTCAGTGATCTAGTTTCTTATATATTAATACATACGTAATACATGTTTTGCAGCCACTTACACATGATCTGTAAAGATTTTTCATTTTCCCGTGTGGGATTTCTAGTTCCATCTTTGATCAGTCTTGTAGATAAAGAGCCTTCATCAGTTACCTCATACTGCTCTTCCACTTTTAATTATTTTGGTACAAAAAAGAAGTCGGTGATAATAGCTCCATTCAATGTTGAGTAAGTTTACTTTGCTTATAATTTGGACTTAAGAAAATTACATTTTTATTGTGGATTTTGAGTTATTAATTTTTAACTTTCTTACCTCTAGTGGTAGGCATTGGGAGTTACTAGTTATTATCCCCAAGACATGGACTATTTATTATCTAGATCCTTCGGGGAAGGCATTAGACTCATTATATGGACACTCAATGAAAAGGCCATTATTCACGTGAGAAAACTTTCATATTTTATATCCATTAACATCTATTATTACATTATTATTTAATAATGCAATTTAATGTGTTATATTAACATGTAGGGCTTTAAAAGCGTTCAAAAAAGTTGGAGGAAAAATGGCCAAGACAAAGAAATTGTTACTTTAGGAGAATGTGAAAGTAATTTCTTGACTCCAATGTATATATTATTTATGTGAATTATGCTTGTTTGTATTTGTTAATATTTTGTATGTTTCAATTTATAGTGTGCTATACAAAACAACGGTTGGGCATGTGCATACTCTGTGATGTGATATATGGACCTAATTACCAAACATGTTGTAATGGAAATCAATAGCATATAACAGGTATTATATATAGTCTCACTAGATAATATGAAACATATCAATCTTATTATACATTATTAATTTTATATATACTTCATTCTCTTTGTATGTGTTTAAAACTAGTAACTTCATTACAGGTGAAAAGCTATTAGATGTACATACTCCCTATACGATGGAAGAATTTAATAATGTAAGAGAACAATGGGTAAAATCCTTACAAGTAGTGGGAATTTTTTATTATCATTGGAATACTGATGATGATGATGATGATAATGATAAAGAATGATATTTCTAAACTTTGTTGTCATAATTATTTATGTATTTGATGACATGTTAAACTTTGAAAGACACACTTATATATACATGTCTAAATGATTTTTTTGAATTGTCTTATCTATAATACATATGTGTGTGAAGATGAATACATGAATGTTTCTACATGTGTTTGAATGTGAAAAGAGATGAAATGAATGGAACTGCAGGTTGCTACATGTGTGTGAATATGAAATGGAGGAATGAAATGGAACTACAGGTTTCTACATGTGTGTGATGAAATCATAAGAAATGTGATTATACATGTGTGTGATGAAATCATATGAAATGTGCTTATACATGTGTGTGAATCATTCCATATTAATTGTCCATCCTTGTTAATCATATGAAATGTGCTTATACATGTGTTCTTATATAGGTTTGTGGCTTGTTGTTGGCTGAAATCAATGGATGTTGTAAACCTACAATTCAGAATTGAACTACAGGTTCTGCATCCTGCTAACTAGCCAGACAGCAGGCCTGCAAGATGATAAGGAAAAAAAACATAGTCGTCGGTTAAAAAATAAATCGACAACAAAAACTTAACTCGTCGGTGATTAATATCAAACCGACGTCATTATCCCATAATGGTGTCGGTTACTATTTAGTACTGTCATAAATTTTAGGTCAACCGAGTCAGTTTTATGTTGCTAACTGACACCTATGGTTTAACCTGGGGCCAATTTTTTTTAGGATGGGGATGTGGCGTCAGTTATGACTCAATAACCGACGGATATTGCACCCTACTGGCATGTTTTTTGGGTTTGCAAATTGGGGGATGGATTTGTGGCGTCGGTTATGGAACCGACGCTGAAGGTGTTTACATTTAGTGTCACCCACTTGGGTGTCGCTTGGAAACTAACTGCGAAAGTCATAGTTAACCGACGCTAAAGGTGATATATGTACTACTGAGTTCTTCCCAACTGTTTATAGAGTTCCTTGGAAAAGAAGAGAGCCATGCCTTGGCTCTTTCCCTCAAAGAAAATGGAAATAAGAGTAGCCGTATACCATTAGGAGCAACATCATTACTCTTGAAAGTGTTCAAATATTGCAAGGATTCAACTACATGAATATTAGGACTCCTCCATGGGACTTCCCCCAAAATAGTTTTGTTGAATCATCTGCATTATTGTTGGGTTATTGAGAAGTTATTTGCCTCAATCTATGGGTTGTTGATAGCCCCATTTTTGTTTATGGATGCAGGAATGGGAAGTCCTTGAGATGACAACCATATTCCATGATTGGCTCTTAGCGGTCCGATGAAGATGGCAATAAAGATGAAAGTGATGACATTTGTGTGTCTCCCTGGCTTGAAGAGTCTTCACTCCTCCTTGATCATCTATGGTTGTTCAAGGTACACTTGATCTCTGGGTCTAAGAATACATATGGTGGAAGACCATGTTTTGAACTCTGTGTGTAGTCTTGTAAATTCACAAGTAGGTGAGAGCACTTAACAAACAATAGAAGTTATGATGTACGAAAAAATGATGATGGAATGATGAAATAGGGGGTGAGTGATCTAGTCTCACTTACTAACTAACACTTCTTACTCTTACTAAACAATATCGATGCTCCCCGGCCACAACCCAAAAAACTTTTTAGCCATGTACACAGGTTTTAACATTTATAACTCAAGCAATACCCCACAAGTATACGGGTGTGTGTAGTATGTTCGAGATCATCCAAGGAGCAGGGCATAGCTAGTCGCAAGTGTATTAATCTTCAACAATCCAGATAAATATACTAAGATTGGTTTGGTTTTAAGTTAATTTATTTTGCAATATTAAAGATATAGGAAATAATAATTGCTTGAAAAGAGATTTAGATCAAATTTAGAGGATCTTTTGTTGGGAAATATGGCATCAGATATAGCAGCTGAAATAAAAAAGGTTACTGCCATATTCCCCTTGAATAGTAGATCGTGTCAACAACTGTGTAATGGGAAAGAGGGGTTGTAAGGTATCTACATGGTCCTAGAGCAAATCCAGCAACTATCCCTTCCTATAGTGTGCTACTTTCTCAAGTCGCACTTGATAGCTATCAGTAGTGGCCTCTTGGTTGGTCACCACATACGGCAGTTGACTGCATCCTCCTAGCATGTGAAAAAGGCCTCATCATCTCTAGAGTAGTCCATGTGGACCACTAGGAACTCCTTACATTCTATATGAACAAACAAGAAGGATTTGTCCCTTCTAGTCAGTGTGCTAGCGCCGACTTGCTCTCCCAGTTATCTCTCCCTTGTTATCCCTCCCTTTGATTGGTAGGAGTTGCTCAGGTTCTCATGTTACCACAACTATGAGAAGACAACAATTGTCATAGCTTATTGTTGTGTCACTGGAAGACCTCCACCTCCCCTCTATTTATAGGAGGGTCATGGTCAGGAATTCTAGTTCATCTGGGAGTTGTAGAGATGGATTTTTATGAATTTTATGGAACACGCAAATGATGAACCGGTTGGTTCACCATTGAATCATTCAATTCATAGGTGAGCTAATCATTTCAACCCTTGAAACATTTATTTCACAGTGTTCTCCAATTGTAATTGTATCGGAAATTAATATTCGATTAATGCATAACATGATGTCAGCATCAATCCTTGATCCAATCGCATTGATCAACCAAATAGTCAGTTCACAACCTGAACCGTTCGTTTCAATCATCTGAGCCAAATTCATTTAGTGAACTTGTCATTTTAGAAACTTGATTATCAATCTTATTTATATTGAATACCTAACCATTTAGTAATCAAGTTTAAACCACATTCATGAATAACTCCTATTCCATGTGTATCCTTTGTGTGTGACCCTATAGATGCCAAGTTACGTTGGCAGTGAATGTCTATAACTAATTTCTGACATCACAAGCAATGGGTGGTATCTAGCAAGACATCATTGCTACCCAAGTAATTCAGAATGATGGAGAACAACTTCAACCTACAATTTGTGATCAGTGTTACAATGATCGTATATTTTCTTTGTCTCTGATATCCATATTGAACTTGAGGCATGGAATCGTCATCCTCTCAACGTTCAATCCATGTTCCTAAACTAGATCATACTGTCTGAGATATATGTGAGCTCAACATCATATATTTACTCACATGCACATGGCCATGATTTTCTTAGTCTCACTTATCAAGTGTCTAGGATATAAAACTTTTATAGGAGGGAATATTCACATCTACATCACTCACAGTCACTCCCCATGTGCATAACACATCTGAGGATCACATTTATGGCAACCCTTATTCAAGGTCATGTTTGATTATGTTAAAGTACATCAAAGAACATGTGATGAGTGTAGTGATTTCAGGTCTAAGAATCACAACTACCACCATCACTATGAGACATGATTCTGACTAACATTCAATGATTTCCATGTATCACTATCAAAGTGGGTATGTCCAATACACTATTCTCTAACAACTATGCATGTGTTTGATTTGATATCACATATTATGAATAATGAAATTTTGGCATCAACCAAACGCACTCTAATATTATGCATTATTGCTATCCATCAGCTTTCCATAATATCATCTAATTAGGGACATAATAATAATGTATATACTCTTAACATCTGTATGATCTCATTGTTCAGGTCCTCTTCCTAAAGACATACATCATTGAGTAATATCATTCTTTATGTATTTATGATGTTACATCATTATCTCATAACTGAGTAAAATATAATAAATTAGAAGATCGTCTTTATTAATAATCAAACCATTTCCAAGATATGTCATTACAATCATCATATGATTGGCTCTCTGGGAATACATACCAACAAACTTCCACTTTCCCTTAGAAGTAATCACTCATGAATTTAACACCAAGTGATCGAACATGACTTTCAAGATTTTCATGTGAAAGTTCTTTTGTCAAGGGGTGAACCACATTTCTCTCAGTTGGTACTCTACAAATCTTCACATCTCCTCACTATATGATTTCTCATATTAGATGGAACCACCTTTGTATATGCTTGGAACACTGATCAATTTGGGTTCCTTAGCTTATGCAATAGCTCCATTTTTGTCATAATATAGTTCAATTGCATCATTGATGCTTGGAACCATCCCATGTTATAAGATGAACTTCTTGATCCAAAGAAACTCCTTTGCTACATTGGATGCAACAATATACTTGGCCTCTATTGTAGAATCAATAATTGTCTCTTGCTTAGAACTTTTCCAGGTAACAACTTCATTTTTTAGGCAAAACAAAAATCGAGATTGCGATCTATAGCCATCTTTGTTAGTTTGGAATCTTGTATCGGTGTAACCCTTTACCACCAACTCTTACTCTCTATCTTAGATAGGGAACTAATCCTTAGTTCTTCTCAAGTACTTAAGGATGTTCTTCATGGTAGTCCAGTGGGTATCATCAGGATATGACTGATATATGCACATCATGCTTAAGGCATATGAGACATTGCATACATGATAGATCCAATTACGTATGCATATGGAGTCCTACTCATGTGTTCCATGTCTTCATAGGGATTGGAACATTGTTCTCGAGATCTAGATATAGTAACGCCATCAAACATCGACATGTTTCCCCTCTTCAAGTTCTCCATGTTAAACCTCTTCAACACTTTGTCATTGTATGTGCTCTTACTTAGTCCAATTATCCTTCTAGATCTATTTCTATAGATCTTTATTCCTAAGATGTAGGTGATGGAGCTTCCACTCACATGGAATTGCGTGCACCACTAAAAATTCTAAAGATGGTAAGTCTTTAAGTTTAGCCTTGCTTACACTAGATAGAGAACTCCACCCACATATGCTAAGATACGTGGAAGTCTTATCGTAGTATAGTTAAGGGTCGAATCCTCAAGACAACGGTCTTGTTGTTGCCAACAAGATGGAAAACGTTGGAATTTCACTTAATCACTCAATAGTTGGTATTCCATACGTCAACTGATTCCATTTCATAGTATGAAAGTGCAACGGATGATAGTGAGTTTACTCCACTTCTTGAGATACACTTCTAGATACTGAAACAGATGCATGGTGGGTACATGCACCAAGGACCAACATACAAATGAGTTTCGAACCTAATAGTACAAACGTAGACAATTCATACTAAAAGATAAAGGATAACACAAGTTGGAGATCAAGCAACATGCATTCATTAATCGTTTGATGTTGAACTGAAAAGATAAGAACTCTATATTACAAGTTATGGATTACATTTACATGATATGAAAACATGGGTAGAGGGGCTACTCCCCGCACCCTAGTGAGAGAGACTACTCGCTCATGACTAGGACAAAGAAGGAGGCAAGAAGAGAGAGAGAGATCATCATCCCCACGAAGGAGAGAGGAAGGTCAACCCCTTGGAGAGAGAGCAACGATCCACCAGTCTTCAAAGGTTGCACGATGATGAGATCTCCCCTTCCCACCTTCTTTGGCGAAGAAGGAGAAAGCAACTTCAAGATGGGGTATGGGTCTCAGACTGGCAGCCCCAGGACGGAGGATGGAAGTAGCAAGATCTCCGGAATGATTGAGGCAGCCTTTGGACGTCTGAAAACTTCCCCTCAATGAAGGACCCTTAGGGTCTTATTTATAGGCCTTAAGTGAAGTCCAAACAGTTTGGAGACCGTTTGGACCTCAAGATCGTTTGGGTTTGAGACCGTTTGGGCTTGAGACCGTTTGGATCTCAAGACCGTTTGGATCTCAAGACCATTCGGACCTCAAGACCGTTTGGATCTCAAGACCGTTCGGACCTCAAGACCGTTTGGACCTCAAGACCGTTCGGACCTCAAGACCGTTCGGACCTCAAGACCGTTTGGACCTCAAGACCGTTCGGACCTCAAGACCGTTTGGCTTCATGCGGTCTCGGGACCGGTTGACTCCATGCGGTCTTGGGACCGTTTGAACTCCATGCGGTCTCGGGACCGTTTGGCTTCAGGTGGTCTTGAGACCGTTTGACTCCATACGGTCTTGGGACCGTTTGACTCCATGCGGTCTCGGGACCGGTTGGCTTCATGCAGTCTTGGGACCGTTTGACTCCATGCGGTCTCGAGACCGTTTGAACTTCATGCGGTCTTGGGACCGTTTGACTCCATGCGGTCTCGAGACCGGTTGGCTTCATGCGGTCTCAGGACCGGTTGGCTTCATGCGGTCTTGGGACCGTTTGACTCCATGCGGTCTCGGGACCGGTTGGCTTCATGCGGTCTTGGGACTGTTTGACTCCATGCGGTCTCGAGACCGTTTGAACTTCATGCGGTCTCGGGACCGTTTGACTTCAAACGGTCTTGGGACCATTTGAGTTCATGCGGTCTTGAGGCTGATTTAGTATTTTATGATTTTTTTGTGTCTTTTTCTGCAGATATAAAGGGGAAAAGTTAGTCTGAAGGTATATTTGCAATAAGAGGGAATTTTTAGGTATTATATCTAATTCTAATTAAGAAAGAGTGTGGAAAACTAAAGAAAAACACTAAAATAATCATCCAAAATTGGAGGATATCACCCCCCTTAACTTAGAGTCTAGCTTGTCCTCAAGCTAGATAGAGCTGAGACATGTAATGGCGAGGCGATCTTATTAATTAGGATTTCCATACTCTGGCTTCAATTCTTAACCTGAGTTCCCCTGAGGTCATATCAAGTCTTACTGCTTGCCTTGACTCTTTCAGGTTTCGAGAGTTGCTTGGGTCTCAGGTTCTTTCCGTATCTCACAGTTTGCATTGGGACCACCTTCATTTTGCGCATATTGTTGACTCTAATCAGCTTTATACCTCTCTGAAAGACCTACTGGGAGCTAGAGAGGGTATGAGGGTTGGCCAAAGGCTTGAGGTGTAGCTCCCCCTTCAAGTGGGGGAGGGGCTATCTATGCTTTTGGGATCTCACTACCGGGCACGACACATCTGCCTTTGTGAGGGCAGCTGAATGTACCGGTCGGGTGAGTCCTTTATGAGCCTTTCATATATTTAGAGACCTTAGGGTTTCATTACCGGGAACGACACATCTGCCTTTGTGAGGGCAGCGGAATGTGTCGACCGGGTGAAACCTTCATCGGTTCTTTATATAGATCCTTATTCATGGCACAACTCTCATGATTTTATTCGACTCTCTGGCTTTTATTCAATGACTCGCAGGCTTGGGAATTGGGGTTTTATTTGGGAAATTATTTTGGGTGGCCAAGCCTCTTTTATTTTGAAGAGAGGAAAGCTGTTCTTAGAGTCTTTCAACATGCACTTATTTGGTTTGTGGTCCACTTGCAGAACTGCTTGATTTGGAAGTTGCCTGATTCCCCTCTCATCCTTGAGAGCTTGGCTTATTTCTGCCTTGATTTTGCCCTGTGGAGAGTCAGATAAAAAATTGAAGCAAAAACATGAAATCGATAGTGGATGGAATTTGTTAAATCGCCATTAAATGTCTAAGTGCTATTTACTTTTGGGGACTATCATGATTCTAAGGTTACTTGGGGTGACTTTATTCCAAAAGAATTGTATAAAGAGAAAGAATAAAAGAAAAATAGAAAGTGCTAATAGAAAGAGGGGTGTAGGAAATGATACATCGCCCTTGTCTAATGTACCCCCCCTAACTTATCACTCACTCTGTCCTCAGAGTGTCAAAGTGATAGGTTGAGCAGTAATTATGACAAGGGATGCATGCTAAGTTAAATCTTCATTTGCCCCTGGAGAACGAAGTAGATTGGATGTGAACTGTCCTCGTAAAGCGTGGTAATCCACGTCAGTCATCTCCTCTACTGGTCTTTGGAGAACGATGATGGTGTACATCCAGTAGAGGACGTGGAAGCCGCAGTCGTTCGATTGTCAGATTTGCTGGGGGCATTTGTGGTAGAAGGTAGGGCGGTGGAAATGCTCTTTGTCATACGCCTTTGTATGCTGACTCAGAAAATCGATTAATTTTTATGCGCACTCCTTTGCCACTACTTCTGTTGGGGTCTTTGGTTGCACGATGTAGTTTCTCTGTCGGGCATTGTACTGGCTATCGGAACTGTTGTATATTGTGGTTGTTCCTTCTGGGAGGTTTGTTGCCAGGAGCATCCAGTGCTCATGATAAAGGAAAGGTAACATGATGAACGTCGGCATTGTGTGCTGGAGATAGGAGATCAGCGTGTCAGTTGTGCCAAAGTTCTTGAGCTTTAGGAGATCATCTTTCATATATGGAGATGCCATGTATGTTGTTGGGTTGTTTTGGCCAAGCAAAAACTGATAGGCGGCCATAAGGCTTACAGAGAGGGATCCCTTAACCTGTAGAGTCTCTCGCAGCGTGTCTGCCATTACAAGAATGTCTCGGGACATGAATACTAGGTCATCTTTTTCGGCGGAGAGCCATGCCATAATGAGACACAATTCGAGGTCGGTGAGACCCTTGCAAGCATCGCGATCAAAATCAGGAAAGGTTGGTTCGATGGCAGACAGATGATCGATATTGCTTGTAGCTTGCTCGGTATCGGCGACTGTTATATTGGTCTTTTCTGACTCCTTCAGAGTTTGTCGGAAGGGTCGCCGTTGCGGTCGCTGGATAGCTGAGAAGAGGTAACGAGGAACGTCATCTGGTGCCATAGTTGGGTCCTTGAAGAACTGCCTATCACAGATGAGCTCCATGGCATAACGCCCGCGCAAGGAATGGAAATCCTCAGCAACCAGATCAGTAAATGGGATTTCCTGGTTCAGTGCTTGGATGTAACGTATGGTGTAGAAAGCGCAATCCCCAGATCCCTCGGCGGCTTGAACTTGAGGGTTTATTATTTTGAACCAAGGCTGGCTCCAATCTTGGCGGAGAGATGGGCGTGCATCCCAGATTAACTTAAGCAGCCGGAAGGGTATACACCTTGCTTCTCCTGCTGCTTCACCGAAGAAGTTTATTGTGCCGGCTGGTAGCTCGGCGCCACAGAAATTATACACCTTGGCATCCCGAGCCTCGATATCCACGATCATAAAAAGCCAGTGGTCCGAAACTTGGAAAGGCACGGTCAGATAACGTGCCCGACGTGCTAAACCAGCACGCAGCCGCTCGATTGACTTTGCTCTTATGTCTTTGTATAAAAGGCCAATAGACAGAGCAGGCGAGGCGTTAAAGACCGGCTGTTGCCGCTTAGAACTTTTGTATATTTCTATACAATTGGCGAGGAGGACACGGAAGATTGCCATAGGCATCGTGGACCGAGGTCGAAGGATGTTGCAGAAGTCTTCACGTGTCATCTTACGCCTAATTTTGGTATTATGATAAAGTATGTCTTCCCCCGCCTTTGCATCGTCCACTATAGTGTTCAGTATGAAAATGTCCTGACCATCTAAAGTGGAGATGGCCGCCATATCTAGGTCATGCATTTTATGCGGCAGAGGTGGTGGCGGGGGAAGATCTTGTAGAGGGGGAGAAGCAGGTTGTTCTAAGGCCTATTCATGGCCTGGTAGATCATCGTCCGAGTCGGAGGCAGAATCGAGGTCTTCATCGGTGTCTAAACTTACTCGTTCTGCCTCGCCTTCTTCATAGGGAGAAGGTGTGGAGAGAGGTGGGGTAGTTGTTTTTGGTGGGCTGGTGCTGGTTCCTAGTATACAATGGTGGAACTCAGCGTAAACCGCATCTTTAGCAGCTTCCCCGATGGACCCCAGCGTGGAATAATCAAAGAATTGGTCCCGTATGACATGTTGACATTGTCGTTGTGTGGGGACTTCGCGTGATTGTCACTGTCGAGGTGGCCTTTGTCGGAACCTCTGTGAGAAGGCTCTACTGCATTTCCAGGGTCCTCTCCGTCATCATGTTTATCACCAGAGGAGGTGTTATCTTTATTTGAATCAGCAGATGAGTCGGAGTCGTCTTCTTCGTCATCATCGCCATCCTTGTCGTCCGTTGCCTTGTCTGCTTGCTTTTGTCTTGCGGACGTTTGCACCGCTGATGGGTGGCTTGTAACTCATCGAAGGCCACTTGTATATGCTCGTGTGTTTCGAGCAGTGCATCATGGGATTCTTTGAGGTCGGTATATCTACCCTCGGCGGAGAGGAGACGTGCTGTAAGATTCGGAACTTGAGCACGTAACTACTGGATTTCATCATTATTGGACTCCTCTTGGCGATGTTGTAGCTGTGTGAGTGTGTTGTTGATGGTGTCCAGGCGCGTGCTCCGAACTTCTTGTTGTTGTTGGAGTTCATGGAGAGTCTCTGGCAGAGGTTGAGTCTGCGTGGAGATCTCATCGACTTGTTTCGCCGTTGCTTCCTGCTGACGCTTCACTCTAAGGACCAGGTCTGGCAAGGTGTTGTAGTGGCTGTTGATGTGCTCAACTTGCTTAGCCACCTCATCTTGTCATTGCTGGAAGCCTTGGAGGATGGTGGGCAAGGCTCGGTGTTGTTTGTCGATCGTGGCCACCTGTCGTGATAAACCCTGCACACAAGAAAAAATAGAATTTAATATATTAGAAGGATCGGTGAGGAGGTTTCGGACAGCGTCGAATTGACGGCTGAATTCCTCACCGATATTGGCAAAAGGGACCCCAGGAGCGGAAGGGTGGGATGGCTGGGGTCTGCGTGGGATGGTGTTAGTGTCTTGCGGAAGAGACATTGATGATGCCCCGAGCTGCGTAGTGACTGTGGATGTAGTCACCAGCGGTGTCGGGGTGGTGGCGGATGTGAAAAGTGGTGGAATTTGTGGTGAAAGCGGTGACAGGGATAGTGATGGAGTGGAAACTACGGAGGTGAAAGGGAAGGTGGTAAAGTCGGGCATAGGGGTGGAGAAAGGGAAACCCGAAGGAAATAGGGGTGATGAAGTGGATGTGAATGGTTGTGTGGATGGGATGGGGAAGAAAGGAGTGGTAGATGTTGGAATGGTGGAGGGTGGAGTGGTGGTAGCGGTTAGCTGCTCATGTAGACTCTGAATGAAAGAGTTGATTGAGGAGGAGGTTAAGATTTCTTCATGGCGGATCTCGGCCTCAAGATTTGGCTTAGATGTTGGTGTCCCCGACAACTGTTGGGCCTGCAACTGCTTTCTGGAAGGTCGTTTGACAGGTATTTTAGTTGGCCGAGCTACCGAGTCTATGATGCTCAGCTCTGTTTGTCCCGCTGTAGCTTTCTTTTTGGTTGTTTTAACCAAAGCTAGTATTTGTGAAAGCTCCTCGTCCGAGAAGAGGAGCCGTTTGGTGTCATAATGTGCTAGCTCCGGAAGCAAGATAAGTGTTCTGGAAGACTTAACCATCGGGCAGAAGACGTAGTGTAATTTCCCATCCTTTTCCTTGATGATGAAGGAGTTCTTCAGAGTTTGTTCATTGGTAAGGATGTCGCCCTTTAGTTGTGTGCAGCGAGGTAGGGGTCTGTCCATCTTAAGATATTTGATAATAGATGTGACATGCCCTTCCATGCAGATCTCTTTCCCCAGGCTGGAGGTTGATAGTTTCTGGATCAGTTGTCGTCCGATATTGACCAGCCTCTCGTTAAGAATAGACCAGAGAACAAAAAGATCTAAAATTGTAACGTTTCCCCCTTCTATCCTGGGGAAGAGTGCGCCAGTGAGAATTTTGTGTAGGGTGCGCACAAAGCCAGAGTGTATATTTGACGCTTTGCACGTCTTTGCGTCATAGGTGGGGATCCCGGTTAGAGATTTCCAGAATTTGTGTCTGTTGAACTCTGAATGTTCGGTCCCCACCTCCATGGCTTGCTGCAGCTGGTCCTGGTTGTCGATGAAGATTGTGTTTAGCATATATTCCGTCAGGACAACCTTGCTACCGAAGATTTGGGTGACAAGCCTTCTGTCACCTCCGTCCCGTGACCTTTCCATGATGTCGACGGGCTCCTTGGTCAGAAAAATGAAAAACTTTGTAGTGGGTTCAGAGTAGGATACTTCAGGTACTAGGCACAACCTGGCGAGGTTGGCCTTTTCTAGCACGTTGAAGATGCGGTCGTATATCCCCATCTTAAGCAGAATGCCGGAGCAAACATACTTGGTGGGTTTTAGTATTTTGTCAGCGGTGAGGTTGGTTTAGATGAAGAGGTTTTCTGGTGGTGGTATAGTGGTGGTGATGGGAATAAAAGTGGGGGTGGTAACAGGGATGGTGGTGGTAGTAGCAGGAATGGTGGTGGTAGGTTTTGCAAAGGGTTGATCCATGGCTGAGGCAGGTCAAACTTGTTTCCTTGCCCGTTTCTTGGAGGGCTGCCCAGATGCAGCTTCCTGGACCTTGCGCTTCCCCTTTTATTCTTCGGCAGGGGATTCCTCCTCGGGATTTGACTCGTATTCTGAGGCTTCATCATCGTCAGAAGAAATGTCTTCCACTTCTTCGTCGGTTGCTTCTGTTAGACAGTTGTTGAGTCGGTCAATGTCAACCAGAACCTCCATCATTTTGATTTTTGGAGGGGCCTTCCCAGTTTGGTTGAAAACATCTCTGATATTCTGGAGTCGGGCTAGCTCTTCCATCATTTGCTCCTTTGTTAGAGAAGGAGCAGCTTCAGATCCGATGGTCTTCTTCGCTGATGATGTCATGGCTGCAAAATGGGAGATCAAGAGTTAGAAAATCATATTAGAGAGATTTGATTTTATAAAAACAATTTGTATATTTATGGAAATTAGATGAATGTGCAAGGCCAAACGGTTTGAAGACCGTCTGGTTCCAAACAGTTTCAAGACCGTCTGGTTCCAAACGGTTTCAAGACCGTTTGGTCCCAAACGGTTTCAAGACCGTTTGGTTCCAAACGATTTGAAGACCGTCTGGTTCCAAACGGTTTCAAGACCGTCTGGTCCCAAACGGTTTCAAGACTGTTTGGAAAGCGAAGCGTCGCGCAGCCACCGGCGAAGATAAAGATGAAGGTGAAATGTCACGGAGACGGCGGGTTCGTCGGTGACGTCGGTGAAAGCGGCGGTTAACACCGGCAATAAAAGTGATGGTGAAAAAGACGATAAAAATGACGGTGAATACGGTGATGAAAATGGCGGTGAAAACGGCGGTGACACTGGTGATGAAAACGGCGGTGAAGACGGCAAGGATGGACAGAGCCGTTGGTGAAAACGGCGAAGACGATGGTGGTGCCGGCGATAGAGAAGGAGTTCGGCAGCGCCGTGAGGAGCTGGGGGTGACCAGGACGGCGGCGGTGCGCAAGCAAAGGCAATGTTGTCGGCGTCGGCGATGGTGACGCGCTCACCTTGCTGCAGGGAGAGCGACGAAGGCGAGGTTGATGGAGGTGCGATCGTGTGGGAACAAGGGCAATGAAATAGTTCTTGCACAGGAACACGAGAGAGTTCGATAGACGAAGAGGGAAAAACGAAGGGGTAGGGTTTATATTTATAGGAAAAAGGGGGGTTAACCTGACAAAAACCTTAAATCAAACGGATTAGCGACCGTTTGGACTCCAAACGGTTTGGAGACCGTTTGGTTCCAAATGGTTTCAAGACCGTTTGGTTCCAAACGGTTTGAGGACCATTTGGTTCCAAACGGTTTCATGACCGTTTGGTCCCAAACGGTTTCAGAACCGTTTGGTGGGGTTAAGGTCGAACGAGTTTTTATATTTTTATGTTTGTTTTAGTTATATGGATTTTTTTGTATATTTTCATTTTGTTATTTTTATGTTTGTTTTGGTTTTTATAAGAGATTTTTTTTGTATTTTCATAAGATAAGCCTATGGTAATTAAAAGAGCGGGAAAGAAAGAATCTGAAATCTTGGGTTGCCTCCCAAGCAGCGCCTGGGTTTTACGTCGCTGGCTCGACGAAGTTGAGACGTAGTTATGCCGACGGCGTGGCATCTTTGATTTCTATGGTTTGTCTTGGCATTTTGTCTGTCGGAGAGTAATATCTTTTCAAACGATGACCGTTGACCGTCCTTTCTCTTCCGTTATTGTCGACAATTATCACAGCTCCAGTTGGATAAAAATGCTTTATGGTGAAGGGCCCGGACCATTTTGTTCGAAGTTTTT
Organism: Alisma plantago-aquatica; assembly: GCA_963693085.1. NCBI lineage: Eukaryota > Viridiplantae > Streptophyta > Magnoliopsida > Alismatales > Alismataceae > Alisma > Alisma plantago-aquatica. The sequence continues at coordinate 34,721,196 of OY856415.1, read as the reverse complement.
CGGGAAACAACTTGAGTTTGGAGTTGAAAAGGAGTACTCTGTTGCCGACAGCGATGTCTTTTCTCTTAAGATGACAGTTGTGCCACATTTTGGTCTACTCCTTATATATTCTGGCATTGTGATAGGCAATCATTCGGAGCTCTTCTAACTCCTGCAACTGGAGTTGTCTATTCTCTCCTACATTTTTAAGATCGAAGTTTAATTGTTTGATTGCCCATCAGGCTTTATGTTCCAGCTCTAATGGCAGATGACAGGACTTCCCGTACACCAAACGGAACGGGGTTGTTCCGATTGGTGTTTTATATGCAGTTCGGTATGCCCAAAGGGCATCAGGAAGTTTGGTGGACCAATCAGTGTGATTTCTGTTCACTGTTTTTTCAAGAATCGCCTTTAGTTGTCTATTGGATATCTCAACCTGACCACTTGTCTATGGGTGGTAGGGTGTGGCGACTTTGTGATTGACGCCGTACTTTTTCAGTAAGGCTTCAAAACTTTGTTCCAAGAAATGGGACCCACCGTCCGATATGATAGTTTTTGGAACTCCAAATCTTGGGAAAATAATGTCTTTGAATAATTTGATAACAGGCTTGGAATCGCTGGACACAGTGGGTACAGCTTCGACCCATTTTGAGACATAGTCCACTGCGACCAAGATGTAAGAGAAGTCGTAGGATGGGGGAAAAGGGCCCATGTAGTCTACCCCCCACACATCGAAAAGCTCAATTTCCTGCCACAAGGTGAGGGGCATTTCATCTCTTTTTGATATGTTTCCAAAAATTTGGCATTTGTTACAGGCTTTCACAAAATCGTATGAATCCTTTGATATGGTGGGCCAGAAAAAACCGGATTATAAAACTTTTATAGTTGTTTTCTTAGCACTCATGTGCCCCCCCCCCCCCCCGTAGGTCCTGAATGGAAATGCTCTAGGACCGGGGTTATTTCCTCTTCTGGCAAGCAGTGACGGAAAAGTCCGTCAGCGCAAAGGCGGAAAAGGTAGGGTTCATCCCAATGATATTGTTTTATGTCATGAAGGAACTTCCTTTTGTCATGATAGGAAGCAGAGGGGTGGATAATCCCTGTGGATAGATAATTGACGATATCCGCGTACCAAGGGAATCCATGGGTGGCCTTCATAAGTTGGTCATCTGGAAGAGAATCCCGGATAGGGATTTTATCCTTTTCTTCAACCTCGATACGGCTGAGATGATCAGCTACAACGTTCTCCACTCCACTTTTATCCTTAATTTCCAAGTCGAATTCCTGAAGCATCAGCACCCAGCGGATGAGCCTAGGTTTGGCATCTTGCTTTTGAATCAGGTATCGAATAGCGGAGTGGTCGGTATAAACAATAACTTTAGATCCAATCAGATAAGAGAGAAATTTTTCAAACATGTAGATGATAGCCAGAAACTCTTTCTCCGTGGTAGTGTAGTTTTTCTGCGCTTCATCTAGCGTTTTAGATGCATAGTAGATAACATAGGGTGTCTTATCAATCCGCTGTCCTAGAACGGCCCCTATGGCATAATCACTTGCGTCGCACATGATTTCGAAGGACTGCGACCAATCTGGAGCTCTTAGAATAGGTGCGGAGATTAACGCATCCTTAAGGGTAGAGAAACTTTTCATACACTCCTGATTGAATATGAACTCAGCATCTTTGGTCAGGAGTTGGGTCATGGGTTTGGCAATCTTTGAGAAATCTTTGATGAATCTCCTATAGAATCATGCATGACCCAGGAAAGCTCGAACTCCTCTTATGTCCTTTGGATGTGACAGCTTTGAGATAACATCGATCTTTGATTTATCAACCTCTATTCCCCTATCACTTACCCTGTGTCTGAGGACGACACCTTCTGTTACCATAAAATGGCATTTCTCCCAATTCAAGATAAGGTTCGTTTCCTCACAGCGTTGCAGAACTTGTCCAAGATTTATTAAATATTTTTCGAAAGAATCGCCGTACACTGAGAAATCGTCCATAAACACCTCCATGACGGATTCTGTTAAATCGGCGAAGATAGCAGACATACATCGTTGGAAAGTGGCGGGTGCGTTACATAGCCCGAACGGCATTCTTCTAAAGGCATATGTCCCAAAAGGACATGTGAAGGTGTTTTTTTCCTGGTCCTCCGGGTGTATGGGTATTTGGTAAAACCCAGAGTAACCGTCGAGGTACCAAAAATATTTTTGGTGAGCTAGGCATTCCAGGACTTCATCAAGAAAAGGTAAAGGGTAGTGGTCTTTCCTTGTGGCTTTGTTCAACTTTCTGTAATCAATACACATTCGCCATCCAGTTACAGTCCTGGTAGGCACTAGTTCATTTTTGTCATTTAGCACTACAGTAGTGCCTCCTTTTTTGGAACAACCTGAACGGGGCTGACCCACTGGGAGTCAGAAATAGGATAGATCATGCCGGCTTTGAGTAATTTAAGGACCTCCAGACGCACTACCTCCTTTAGATTAGGGTTCAGTTTTCTTTGATGTTCTCGAGAGGGCTTGAATTCGTCAATCATAGGAAGTCTATGCATACACAGGGCTGGATTTATGCCCGTTAGGTCAGTTATCTTATATCATATGACCTTTTTATGCTTCCTCAGCTCGTTCAGAAGCTTTTCCTCTTGATCTCTTATAAGGGTGGAGCTTATGATGACTGGGTATAGTTTTTCTTCATCTAAGAAAACATGTTTGAGCCCTGTAGGTAAAGTCTTCAATTCAGGGGCTTTCAGTGGCTCAGCTGCTTCTATAGCAGTAACGGCTTTAAGTTCTTCAAAAGTGGCCTTTGGTGCTTCTTCAGCCTTTTCTAGATGTTGAAGGCAATGTTGAACTAATTCATTCGCTGAGAATTCAACCTCCGGATTGATTAGAACATTTTCAAGTTCGTCAGCTGACTCAGAGATTTCCAACTGTGACATTTGTTGAATAGCATCAAGGAGGAAAACCTCCTCTTGGATGTTGGGCCCTTTCATACTATTAAGGACTCAAAATTGAATTGCTTCTTTTTCGAGCCTAAGAATGATGGTACCAGCTTCAACGTCAATTAGCGCTCTGGCAGTAGCGAGGAAAGGTCTGCCAAAAATTATTGGATACCTCGGGTCTTCTTTAATATCCATGACAACGAAGTCGCATGGTACGTAAGCATCCTTGCCAATCCTTACCGGGATATCTTCAATGATCCCCAAAGGTGCGGTTATAGTGGAATCGGCTAATTGTATAGTCATTGCTGTAGGCAGCAATTCAGTGAAACCCAGACGTTTGCTCATTGAGTAAGGCATAATAGATATGCTGGCTCCAAGGTCAGCTAATCCCTTTTTAGCAGATGTGTTGCCAATGCAACATTGGATTCCGAAGGAACCTGGGTCCTTCTTCTTTTTGGTCATCTTATTTAAGATGATGTCCGAAGTGGTCTGAGCAAGCTTAACAGTTTCCTGCTCCTCGGTGATGTACTTTCTTGATAGTAAGGTCTTAAGGTATTTTGCCCAGGCTGGCACCTCAGAAAGAGCATCAAGGAGCGGGATATCAATGTATAGTTTCTTCTTTGCCTCTTTGAACTTTTAGAACCTGGTGTCCATCTTTGTTTCTCATAGTCTACCTGGGTACGGGATTCTTGGTTTATATTGCAAAACTTCAGGTTCTGTGGACACTTTATCTTTACCTTTTGTGCTTTCTGAGGGCTTCTCCATTACTTTTTGCAGACTTTCACTCGTCATAAGAACCGGTGTGTCATCATTATCAAGATTGATCTTGGTAGTCTCATGAAAAATGCGTCCAGATCTGGTGGTGACGGCATTCAACTGCTCATGTCTGTTTTGTCTGTGCTTAGGATTTGATTCAGGCTGTCCAGCAAACGTACCTGCTGGGGGCTTTAATTGTGCGACGATCTGAGCAAGATGAGCTTCGACTGCTTTCTCCTGAGCCTGCTGGTTAGCAAGCATAGTTTGATGTGATTGTAACATCTGCCTGATCAAGGATATTTCATCTTCTGGTTGGGCAGGAGCATTTTTCGGAGGGATTGGTTGCTGGATTTGTTGAGATTGTTGGGGTGGTAACGCCGGCTGAGGTTGCTGAGTATGCAGCTGTGGATGGAGCGGAGGATGAGTGTACTGGTAGTAGGTTGATTGGTTCCTGGGGTAGTTAGCCCTGGGGAAGTTGCTCCTGGAATTCCCTTGATTTTGGTTGAAATTGTTTGGGAACCCAAGTGGTAGCCTACTAGCAGATCCTCCCTGCATTTGATGCTGAGGATTGGCGGTTCCAGCAGGGTTTCCATACTGAAACCCTGGATGATTCCTTGGCTGACTAGGGTTGTAGTAGACTTTCCCAGGGATAGAGTGGATAGAGTTAACTTGTTCTGGTAGTTGCTCTTCCGACTGATCAATGGTAGGTTCATATGGTTGTGGTGGTGGATGCAGATCCATCATCACATTATATAGCATACCACAGGAAAGGGTCGGATGGTCAGAAGCATGACAAGCCTTATAGGATCCCGTGACGGCTTTGACTTGTTGAACTGGCGGAGTTTTCTTCTTATCGATCTCTCCGAGAGAAGTCTCGAGAGCTTGCTGTTTATGAACTATGGTCTTCAGGACTTCAGCTATTTCTTTCATCTCCATTGATTCTTCAGCTTTGAAAACTTTGAGGATACCTTTACTGGCTGACCGTCCCCAGTTGGACTGGTTTTCAGCTCCGAGAGTAACAATTTTCCAGGCGTCCTCATAATTCTTTCTCATGAAGTTTCCTCCAGATGAGGAATCCAAAAACTGTTTAATGTCATCACTCACTCCCCGATAGAAGGTTTCTATCAGTTGGTTCTGGGAGATTCCATGATGGGGACACTTCCACAAAAGTTCTTTAAACCTTTCCCATGCTTCAGCAAGGGTTTCTCTGGGTAGTTGAGAGAAGTGATTGATCTGCCCTCTGATTTCATAAGTCAGTGAGGGGGGAAAGAACTTCTCTAAGAACTTTTCCTCTAGGGGAGCCCAAGTGGTTATTAAAGGTTCCCTGTCAAGTGAGTTATACCAACTCAGAGCTCTCCCAGACAGAGTAAAGTGAAACAGATGAAGCATTATCGCATCAAAAGTGACTCCGGCTTGCGGAACAAGGCGGCACAGTGCCTTAAACCTTTTCAGATGATCCATGCAATCATCTCCGGAACCTCCGGAGAAAGAGATGCCTTGCATGATCTGGATCCACTGGGTCTGAATCTCAAAGTTTGGGATATTAATAATCAGAGGTCGGACCGGGTGGTTATCCTCATAGTTCTTTGGGACAGCGTAGTCCCTCAGTTGCTTGTCCCTTAACTCCAACTGAGCAGCTTGGGTTGTTGCCTCAGTTTCAGCTCTGATGCGGGCATGCTCTTCCGCACAAATCTCCGCTTGAATCTGGGCACGAGTATCAGCTATGAGTTGTGCCCTTTGAGTAGCGATGGCGGCGTTGACCCTCTCCATCACCAAAGCAGCCTGGCGTTGATCTTCAGCCATCTGTCTAGCTCTTTGGCGATTGAGTCAAATGCGGCGGTGGAAGCTTCTCTCTACCTCAGAGTCAAACTCTGTATCAGGGGAGAATCCGAGGTTATGCACAGGTTGCATACACGTTTTCTACCTGAGTAGAGAGAAGAAAATTCCTTTTAGATAATGGTAAAGATATAATGAATTCAAGTAGATATGGATTAATGATCGAAAGAAAGTGTAAAAAACTAACCAACTAACAAGGTACTAAATGAAATTAGAACGTTCCATTGTCCCCGGCAATGGCGCCAATTTTTTGATGGAGCTTCCACTCGCGTGGAATTGCGTGCACCACTAAAAATCCTAAAGATGGTAAGTCTTTGAGTTTAGCCTTGCTTACACTAGATAGAGAACTCCACCCACGTATGCTAAGATACGTGGAAGTCTTATCGTAGTATAGTTAAGGGTCGAATCCTCGAGACAACGGTCTTGTTGTTGCCAACAAGATGGAAAACGTTGGAATTTCACTTAATCACTCAATAGTTGGTATTTAGATCAAAAGGGTGATTTGGTTGTTTTTAAGCTAAGTACAAGTAAAGTAAAGGAAGCAAGTAATCTAATGAGTTAAACTATGATAAAAGATCACTAGGGTGTGATCGGTTTTTCACCGCCACTACACATGGATCAACACATGCAAAGCAAAAACATAACCTGCAAAAGAGTCTAGTCAGTTAGTATCCTTGTAGACTTAGCTTCCTTTCGGAGAACTAACTACGAGAAGTGCGGGGATGTCGCAATGCCAGCCATTCCCGAACAAATGGTCACATTACTTTGCATCATTCCCCTCGCAAAGTGTGTTCCTCGACATACCAAGGTTGCACTTCCATACGTCAACTGATTCCATTTCATAGTATGAAAGTGCAACGGATGATAGTGAGTTTACTCCACTTCTTGAGATACACTTCTAGATACCGAAACAGATGCACGGTGGGTACATGCACCAAGGACCAACATACAAACGAGTTTCGAACCTAATAGTACAAATGTAGACAATTCATACTAAAAGATAAAGGATAACACAAGTTGGAGATCAAGCAACATGCATTCATTAATCGTTTGATGTCGAACTGAAAAGATAAGAAATCTATATTACAAGTTATGGATTACATTTACATGATATGAAAACATGGGTAGAGGGGCTACTCCCCACACCCTAGTGAGAGAGACTACTCGCTCATGACTAGGACAAAGAAGGAGGCAAGAAGAGAGAGAGAGAGCATCATCCCCATGAAGGAGAGAGGAAGGTCAACCCCTTGGAGAGAGAGAAACGATCCACCGGTCTTCAAAGGTTGCACGATGATGAGATCTCCCCTTCCCACCTTCTTTGGCAAAGAAGGAGAAAGCAGCTTCAAGATGGGGTATGGGTCTCAGACTGGCAGCCCCAGGATGTAGGATGGAAGTAGCAAGAGCTCTGGAATGATTGAGGCAGCCTTTGGATGTCTGAAAACTTCCCCTCGATGAAGGACCCTTAGGGTCTTATTTATAGGCCTTAAGTGAAGTCCAAATGGTTTGGAGACCGTTTGGACCTCAAGACCATCTGGGCTTGAGACCGTTTGGATCTCAAGACCGTTTGGATCTCAAGACCGTTTGGGCTTGATACTGTTTGGATCTCAAGACCGTTTGGATCTCAAGACCGTTCGGACCTCAAGACCGTTTGGATCTCAAGACCGTTCTGACCTCAAGACCGTTTGGACCTCAAGACCGTTCGGACCTCAAGACCGTTTGGACCTCAAGACCGTTTGGCTTCATGTGGTCTCGGGACCGGTTGACTCCATGCGGTCTTGGGACCATTTGAACTCCATGCGGTCTCAGGACCGTTTGGCTTCAGGCGGTCTTGAGACCGTTTGACTCCATGCGGTCTTGGGACCGTTTGACTCCATGCGGTCTCGGGACCAGTTGGCTTCATGCAGTCTTGGGACCGTTTGACTCCATGCGGTCTCGAGACCGTTTGAACTTCATGCGGTCTTGGGACCGTTTGACTCCATGCGGTCTCGAGACCGGTTGGCTTCATGCGGTCTCGGGACCGGTTGGCTTCATGCGGTCTTGGGACCGTTTGACTCCATGCGGTCTCGGGACCGGTTGGCTTCATGCGGTCTTGGGACCGTTTGACTCCATGCGGTCTCAAGACCGTTTGAACTTCATGTGGTCTTGGGACCGTTTGACTTCAAACGGTCTTGGGACCGTTTTAGTTCATGCGGTATTGAGGCTGATTTAGTCTTTTATGATTTTTTTGTGTCTTTTCCTACAGATATAAAGGGGAAAAGTTAGTCTGAAGGTATATTTGCAATAAGAGGGAATTTTTAGGTATTATATCTAATTCTAATTAAGAAACCGTGTGAAAAACTAAAGAAAAAGACTAAGATAATCATCCAAAATTGGAGGTTATCAGTAGGATGCCTCACCTAGGTCCTTCACAGGGAATGTATTGCCTAGATGGGTCTTTACTATCTATAAAATAGGGATGCCCTTCCCCATCAATCGTATGTCATCCACATATAATATTAGGAATACAATCATGCTCCCACTAACCTTCTTGTAAACACATGATTCATCTTCATTTTGACTAAAGACAAACTCTCCAACTATTTCACACAATCAAAGATTCAATCTCTGAGATGCTTGCTTCAATCCATAGATTGACCTATGTAGCTTACAGACTTTATTGGCATCATTTGGATTTATATAACCCTCAAGTTGTGTCATGCACACATCCTCCAGAAGGTTCTCGTTAAGGAATGTAGTTTTAACATCCATCTGCCAAATCTCATAGTCATAATAAGATGCAATGGCAAGCATGATCCTGATGAACTTAACCATGGAAACTGGAGAAAAGGTTTTGTCATAGTCAACCCTTTGCAACCAATTGATCATTTTAAGTTTGTACATTACCATCCATGTCAGTATTCTTCTTGAAGACCCACTTGCACCCTATGGGTTTGAATCCTTTAGGTGGATTCACCAAGATCCATACCTTGTTGGTGTACATGGATTCCATCTCGAATCTCATGACCTCAAGCCATTTCTCAAATTTTGGTCCCTTAACAACTTCTAGGTAGGTAGTGGGTCATCATGAATGACCGACATATCGCATTCTTGTGTCAGAATATAACCAAATCTATCTGGATCAAGGTGTGTCCTACTATATCTATGAGGTTTCTGTGTTACATGAGGAATTTGAGATTCCACAACAGTTTGTGATTCTCTATGATCCTCTTGTACATCTATAGGTTTAATGTTTTCTTATTGATCTCAAACCTCTTCAAGTTCTACTTTCCTCCCACAAATTGCTTTACAAATGAATTCCTTTTCTAGGAATGCAACATCCTTGGCAACAAACTCTTTGTTGTCAGATGGGTTATACAAGTAGTATCCCTTAGTTTCTTTAGGATATCCAACAAACTAACATTCATCTAATCTAGTTCCAAGCTTTCCATCAACCATTTTCTTGACATAAGCTTCACAGCCCCAAATCCTCATAAAAGACATTTTGGGATGCTTCCCAGTCCATATCACATATGGTGCCTTTTGAACCGATTCATATGGTAGGAGGTTTAGTGTAAACCCTATGGTTTCTAGAGCATAACCCCAGAAGGAGTCATAAGATTAGCAAAACTCATCATTGATCACACCATATCTAGCAATGTTTGATTCCTTCTTTCTAATACACCATTGTGCTTTGGTGTTCCAGGTGGAGTCAATTGTGATAAAATATCAAGGGTTCAAAGAAGGTCCTAAAACTTTTGGCTTAAGTATTAACCACCTCGATCAGAACAAAGTGCCTTAATGTTTTTACCATGTTGGTTTTGTACTTCATTCATGAAATCCTTTTACTTTTCAATAGTTTCTGACTTAATTTTCATCAAATAAACATAACCATACCTATTGAAGTCCACAGTAAAGGCAATAAAGTATTGATAAGCACCTCTAGCATTTGTTCTAAAAGGGATGCATACATTAGTATGTATGAGTCCTAATAGATCACTAGCCCTCTCACTGTTACTAGTGAAGTGAGATTTGGTCATCTTGTCAAACAAACAAAACTTACATGTCTCTATTGATTCGAGAACAAATAAGTCTAGCTAACCATCTTTTTGGAGACTAGATATGCAATTCTCATTGATGTGCCCTGAATGAGAATGCCAAATATATGTTTTGTTTGACTTGATGAGTTTTAATATTTTGGTATTAACGTTATAAACATTTATCTTTAGATCTAACAAATAAAGACCATAAGTCACCGGGGTAGTACCATAAAATGTATCATCTTTTGAATAGAACATTTACCATTCTTTATATGAAATTCATATCCATCCTTGTCCATTCAAGATATAGAAATAATGTTTCCATGTATAGCATATACAAAATAACAGTTCCTTAACTCTATTACAAGCCCCATGGGCATAGATATAAATTAAATATTCCAACTAACGTGGAAGAAACTCTTGCTCCATTTGCAACATGTAGTTCAACCTCACCCTTTCGTAAAGGGTTACTTCTTTTTAGGTAATGCATATTCGAGCATATGTGATATCCACATCCGGTATCTAGTACCCAATATTAAGAAGTAGATACAATTACTCATTCAGGGATATCCCTGAAGTGAATATATCTATCCCCATCTTCATCTTCTTGAATCCCTTCAAGTATAAAGAACAGATTCCTCTTGCACTTTTATTTCTCCTTATCTTGAGTGTTAAAGACTTGAACTTTTAGTTTAGCCTCAGAACTCTTCTCAAATTTGCTTTTATCCTTGAAATCCACCCCGATGATCATCATCAAGGGCTTGTCCTTCTTCAATTGTGCTTCGACATTTATCAACATGCCAAATAACTCTGACAGTGGTTTGGCCATGTTACTCAAGTAATAATACTTGATAAACTGACTATATGATTTAGGCGACAATTGTAGAATCATATTTTTGGCCAACTCTTGGATTAAAGGGAATCCTAGCTTTTCTATATGTTTCAAATATCCAATCATATTGAGCACATGGGTCTCTACTAGATCTCCTTCTGTCATCTTGCACTCAAAGAGCGTCTTTGATACATTATACCTTTCTTTCTTTATGTGATTCTAGTTCATGTTCTTAAGATGTGTTACCATCTCAAGAATCCCCATGTCCTCACACTGCTCATGCAACTCATAGTTCATGCAGCATAGCATAAGGTGCTTAATGTCTAAGGCATCGTTGGGATGCTTCCAATAAGCATCCACCTCATCCCTAGGCACATTAGGAGCAGGCTCTTCTAGAACTAGTATATCTAGGACATAGATCTTATTCTCACCATTGAGAACCCTTCTCAAAGTCCAAAACTAGTGATGAAAATTTTTCCCATTAAGTTGTCCTTCTTAAGGACTGATTGCAATGACAATTTGTTTGCTAATTGATTCTATAAGAAAATTTTGCAATTTTTTAAACACACTTTTGATTTGATTTGATTAATATAAAATATGATGATGTTTAATTAGGCCTTTAAATAATTATCTCTCCCACTATTTTGTTAAAATTGATATCCCTCACATATCAATTTGTAAGATTACAACACACAATCTTCTAGTGAGTCAAGATCCATCTTTCATCAAATCATGAGTCGGCTTCGACTGATCGCCCATAACTTGACTATTTAGGTAGGAAACTTTTTCCAATTGCATCTAAATGCAACTCTTTGCTAGATGGCTCACACAACTCCTGTCGCAGTCCTCTCCATGATTGTAGGTGCTTAATCTCATTAAGATCGCCTAGTTAAGTTTGTCCCAAAAGCCAACATGATAGTAATGCACCCTATTTTGGAAGACCCACATAACTACCATTACACTTCCATGAGATGGATATCACACCAAGCTTTGGTGTAACCTACACTTAGTGGAACAAATTTTTCATCTCTATTGCTTATGGAAAGCGTCTAAGACTTAATATATTTGATTGCGGGATTTTATATTTATGTATATATATACATATCCAATCACTACATACTTATAGTATGTATCATATGCATGCTATATCCCACAAACATGAAATTATAAACACAAGTGATGGTTATCGCCATACTATTATAATTCCTGGCATCCATAAGGAATTACTACCAGCTAAGGTCTACATCATATACAACAACTTATTATTTATGAAGATATGTGCTCGAACCAACCCGAGTCAATTAGTTCAACTCTTAAACTGATTGATTCGCCTCATGGTCGGTCAGTTCATCTATCAGATCGATTGTATGGTCTCTTGTCAAAGTGACTTATGGACACCTCTAGTCAATCGGTTGGGCCACGAGTCGGTTGGTTCAGCTCCTCTTATTGTCAGGCCTCCTTAGTCCTCCAGTCGATCGGTTCATATTCTGAAACGGGCGGTCTAACTAGTGCAAAACATCTTCTTTGCCATAATAAGAACTTCAACTATACTAATCCTATTTAGCATATTACATGATAATAGGGAAACCTCGAGTTACATTCCAGGGAAGCATAAGGTTCAGGGAATTTAATACTTCTACATATGGAAGAGACAATAGAGGCTTGGCATGCAAACTGAGATATAAAATAGGATCAATAACCATCCAACTAAGAACAAAGATCTGGGGGTTATTGTCTATAACCATACTAACATCCACCATCAAAACCAATTTTAGGGTTACGCATGTAAATTGCATATATATATATATATATATATATATATATATATATATATATATATATATATATATATATATATATATATATATATATATATATGTGTGTGTGTGTGTGTGTGTGTGTGTGTGTGTGTGTGTGTGTATTTATATATATATTAGTTGGGATTGTATGTGGTGTTTAACTGTATATGCACATTAATCATTTTAAGTATTCACATCGTATGCAATAAATAAATGCTAAAACTAAAATCTAATCATATCGATTTAATCTCAAAACATAGTAAATTAATCTGGCTCTGAAACCACTGTTGGGAAATATAGCATCAAATATGGCACCATAAACAAACAAAAAATGTATTATCATATTCCCCTTGAACAATAGATCACGTCAAGAACTATTGTCATAGATCGTTTGTTACCCAAATTCTAACTCCAAATGACTATAAAGTCAATGGTGATAGAACCTAGGCACCCATCCCTAGCATGGTATTATCAAAGTATAAATGAGGAAGTGTAAATCTTAGTATACATGAATAGATAACAAGATAAAATCACCAATCATAATCTCAACATTGAATAAGTATGACTAAGCAACATCCTTTTACTAAAAGATTTAAACTGCAATTTAAGAGTCAATATACATGAATCTACTCATGTACACTAAGGATCTTAAAACAAGTACACCTGACATAGCTCACCAAGCCCATCAACTTTTATCCATCTCTGAACCTATAAAATATGTGAAACAAGGTGGGTCAAGCAGACAAGGTGCTAAGTACAGGGCTAAAAGATACATATACATAAGTTTTTCATCATTTGAAAATATTTGCAAAGGTATCGAACAAGAAATAAACAAGTTAAGTATTTAGCAAAACAAGAGCTCGTGTTGTATGCCATTTCACTCCAACTATACCATCATTTCGTGCATTCATCAATATCAAGGATTTGTAAGGCCTTTTATGGACAACTTCTCATTGGAATAGTCTATGAGGGTGCTCATGATTAGCTAACCCTTTTATCAATGATCCACCCTATCTTTATAAGTCAAGTAGGATGCCTAACCTTATGTACTTACCCCAAAAATTTATGTAGGTTCATGAGGTTTGTATAATGGAGTTTCTATATTATGTTTTCAAGTTACAAAACAATGATATGAGACCAACGTCGAGTACAATACTAGAATACTACATGGTAATATTTTAGCAAGTAAACATGCATACATATGTATCGCATTTCAAGCAAGAAATCCATAGTCATATAATTATTAAAGCTCGTAGCTGATTTAGAGATACATAACTTAACTTATCCTTGACCATCTAGCCATAAGAAACACTTGATTAAGAACAAGATTACATGTATGCATTAGATTCTCATCATTAACCCGAACTAGTTCTATTTTAGGGTATTCGGCCAAGTTAGGTTCAACATTGCTTATTAATGTATTAGATGATCTTTTATTGATTTGGGGTCCGTCATGAAGGTGTGGTTCATGTTTAAAGTCATTTCAATGTTTCATTCATTTTCTATGATCATTTTAAGGTTTCAGTTACTTACTTGCATTTTGGGATCAAAATACTCATAATATAGCAACCAAGGTCATCATTCATCAAGTCAATAGGTTCAAGCATAGAACATGACATAGATCAGCAAGATAGAGACATAAGAGACATATTTAAAGGTAGATGGAACTTCCCCTAGAATCTAGGCATCATAAACCAACATTGGGCATCAACATACTAAACATATGTCATTAAGGTTCAACACGGTAATAAGGTGAGACATCCACATCCAATATATAAAAGAGATAGAGGATCCCTTTGATTTTAGAGGGGAGGAAAAAGGAAAAGGATCGATATAAGCATTAAGACAAAAGAACCACAATTCAAGTCACATGTGTCCCACTAGGTCACAACTAGTGGACTTCAAGTTAAAATTGGGCCACAAACACTACCATAGAGAAAGGGGGTTCATCATAGGAATTAGTGTCCTCAATCAAATATAAGATGATTTGTTGCATAAAATGGGACAAAGAACCATTTGATTCAAATATAACCATGCATCAACATAAAAGAATCACATTACGGCAAACTTATGGTCATATGCAACCACCATAGAAAAAGGGGTCATGAGGTGTGATGTAGCTTACTGATTTTAAATTTGATTAGCAATAGGACATGATACTTCATTAATGTTGAAAAGCAAGTCACCTGAGTGCAAAAGAGTCATTCATGAGCAATAGAGGTGACTAGGAGTACAAAAACATTCAATTTCACTTCTGTGTTATTATTTTGGTGATTAAGAGAGTAGCGGTGAAAAAGGATGCAACATTGTCATGCTTGTGCATTAAATGATCATCAATATGGTCAAATATCGAGTTTTCAGGAAAATAGGGAAAGAATATGTGTATTTATGGCCTGGAATCATGCGCAAAGTGTAGGGCTCATTGAGTCGATTAAAATGGTATATATTTTTGCATATTTGGGATGAACAAGCTAGAAGTTATGATATTTAGAAATTTGATCCAATAACTATATGAAATTGAGGGGGCATTAACATATATATGAGATGGCCTTGTGGCCGCTCTACTAGTCATGGTGATTTGAACCCAGTCCAGACCCCCACCCAGCTAGCATCCCACTCACCTACATTGTTCTCCTTGTTCCAAATAGGGGAGGAATGTGGGTGACTCTTGACACACCCGCACCTGCCGTTGGAGAGGGGAAGGAGAGGCACAAGGCTCATGGTTGCCTCTGAGGAAACCACCTATGATTATCTTGGTCATGCGGCCTCTCTGGCGTCTCTGATCACTACCACCTTCCTAAAGGAGGACCTTTATGGCTCTGTAATTGAATCAAAAGAGGAGATAAGGGGGGAGGAAAGATTGAGGAAGGAAGAGTGTTGGCGTCCAAAATATGAGAAGAGATGAAGAGGCAAGGTGTGTGGAGTTAAACTAGGGCCAACGGTGCCCTAGGGTCACAAATAGTAGGAGCCCTTGCCCTCCCTTGGCGGAAGTAGAAGACTTCATGGAGGAATGGCGGCCGATTTTTGGGCATGAAGCAGGGAGGCAAAAGGAAAGGAAAGCAAGGAGAAAGGAGAGAAGAGGAACAAGGGTTATATGTGGGTGTTACAAATAGAGAAAGAAGAGTAGGGTTGTGAGCTCCCTCCATTACCCAATTTGGAGAGGAAGAAGAAGAGAAGCTTCTTCCCTTCGTTAGTTTCCTGAAGGAGAAAGGGGAGGGGAAAAGCACAAGGGAAACTCATGGGCCGCATGCCTAATTAGGCCCATTGAGACCCAAAACTCCATAAAAATGATTAAAACATGTACAAATTGAGCCAACTTTCAAATGCCCATATCTTGGACTAGGATGGTCGAATTGAGGCAATTTTTGTGACATTGGAATTGTAATCGAGCTATACAACATGATATACATAGTTAGTAACAAGAAGATTACATATGACAGATTTAATTTTGGTTACAAGAGGGTGATTCATAAAGCATGAAACTTAGATCATTTAAGCTAATTGATGTCACCCATTATAAATTGGATATGAATGTGACTAAATTAGAGAATCTTCAAACTTCCAATATGAAATTTGATATTAGATTGAGTAAAGGGCCACTTTATGAGAGAGAAAGAGTACAATGTAGGTGAGAGAAAAGTTAGGTTGTCACATCCTTCCCTCCTCAAATGAAATTTCATCCTTGCAATTCATCCAAGACCATAGTCTAGGGTCAAAGTCCATATTCATTATGTGTAGAAAACTGACCGTAAATGTCAAGGCAACCCATCATGGGGTGCATACTAGGTTTTTATCATCAAGGGTGTACCCATCCCAATTATGTACATATTACTTGGTATACAATCATATTACGACATCGTTTTGACATTAGGGTTCCATAACTCTTATCCCTAACACATTGGGGTTTTGTTCATGTAATCGTATGAGCACACGGTGTGTTATCAAAAGCAATGTTGTCGATTGCTCCAAAGGACATGTTCATCATCCTTACTTTCAAATGTGGCATGCATCGGATGTGCATTTTGTCATTTTTACTAGATTCCACACATGTTTTAGTTTTCCCCCAAATTATGCTACTCATCACTCATTATCTTCATTATCCATCATTAGGTATGAAATTAAACAATTTATTCATCTTGTTATTCGAGTTAAGACCCCAAAAGCGTTGTCGTATCGAGTTTATCACTTTTTCATTTTTGGGTATGAAATTAAGCATTGTATTCCTAACCATTCAATCTAACATCTTGAGGCATCATCATATCAAGTTCATGGTTTCAAATCTACATCTTTTTATGAGGTATGATTTCATATTAGGTCTAGCTTAAGAGAATGTCTCATCGTACATATATCAAATTTTCAACATAATTGAGATTATTTCATGTACCATTCATCATATGAGGGACAACATTATCATCAACATCGAGGTTTCTTAATTATCTCACTTGTATCTAGAAAGAGCTCCACAAGATCAAGCCACTCAATCTAATACCTATCTATGTTAAGGCAAAACATGCTAACCACAAACAACTACCCATACCAAACTTTTACCCAACATGTGAAATGAGAGAAACCACTATATTCCTTTACATCAAACTACTAACCCGAGTATAAGGCTCATCATGGAGATCACATGTCATGTGCATCATCTTAGGGTCTTGGGACATCTCCCTCACCTATATAGAAAATATCATATATTCAAATGCCTCCATTTCTAGGGTTAGATCTTTTCATAGGAAATCTAGGGTTCAACATTTTAAGGGAACCACACACCATGTGACTCAATTCATATACTTAGACAAAATCTGGCAAGTGACTCATCATAATGTATTTATCATTCATACTTCTAAACATTTCACATATTTTTGAGTTTAGGTACTCTAAACTTCTCACGTGGGTGGGTCGACTTATATCAAGAGGTCACCCTTTTCGTATGTCCCATTCTACATGTCCTTATTCGTAAATACATTGAGGCCTATGGTGGTACCAAACCATATATTACACATCATATACAAGACTAGGCACAAGCAAGCATGTCAACCCACTAGCTATGTTTAGAACATAAACCAAGTCATGTGTACAATACATGGCGCTAGGTCTATCTAGGGTTGCATGGTCAAACTCTTCTCATATCATCAAACATAACTTGAATCATCTTGAAACCTCTCATAGTATCACATTAACATCATCATTGTCATCGTCATCATAATC